>JAVJIF010009368.1:0-120998 GCA_038442645.1 Agave tequilana
GTTGTGTCTTCAGACTATGAAATCTACAGGGTAAATGAACTCTTCTACCCGGATCAGGACATCATTAATCTCCCCTTTTGGAACTTGATTGGTCGCTAATGTTGCATATTTAGTATCATATTTCCATACTTATTATAGATAAAACTTTGCATTGTCCTAATTAATTGTGTAATTTATTTGCAGGCCCATTCCTTAAGAGATGAAGAGAAATGAGCCTAAAATCCCACCAATTCTAAATTAAATCAGAATTAATTCACACTCACTGAATCAGGGCAAATCAAGAGGTTGAAAACCGGTTGAGAAGATCCTCTCAGAAATCGATCGGTTAAAGCCAAGATCCAATGCCATTTCGTCACAATACTGGACTCAAACGAAGAAACCAACTGAAGATAAAAGCAGAAAGGAATACCAGGGCGACCCACCAACAGGGTGTGGGCCACCTGGCCACACCCTGGCCGCGAAAACCGGCCAAAGCCGCGTTTTCGCGGCTTGGTTGGGGAGTTAGGGGGAGCGTTTGCTCCCCCGATCTCCCCGGGATCCTCTCATGTTGGGTTTTTGCCTATAAAAAGGCAGTATTTGCGCTGAAAATGGACGACCATGTAGAGAAAGATTTAGCCTAGTTTTCCATTTCTTAGTTTAGGTTTTTCTTTTCTTTTATGTAATTTGTATGTAAGCTTAGGATAGATGAGATTCATGTAAGTAAGAGAGAGAGGCTGATGTTGAGAGTGACACCGATG
The DNA here is from genome assembly GCA_038442645.1 of Agave tequilana. Lineage (NCBI taxonomy): Eukaryota > Viridiplantae > Streptophyta > Magnoliopsida > Asparagales > Asparagaceae > Agave > Agave tequilana. The sequence continues at coordinate 738 of JAVJIF010009368.1, forward strand.
TACCCTCCTCCTTTCTTCCATTATTTCTGCAATTAATAAAGGTAAATGCTTCATGTAAGTAAGAGAGAGGCTGATGTTGAGAGTGACACCGATTACCCTCCTCCTTTCTTCCATTATTTCTGCAATTAATAAAGGTAAATGCTTCTTTTTATGTTCGTATTTTCTTTTGTTTCCTTCTTTCTCTTTCTACTTTACCTCCTTTGGTTTTGATGAGTTTGCAAGTGAAGCTAGAAGCATAAGTATACGATGCTTTGTGAGTGCCAACAATAGTTCATGAAGACGATCTCCTCCTCAGATCCTATCACTTCATTCTTGCTAGGACTTGATGATATAATGCGAACTAGGACTGAGCTCGATCCTATGATCTATGCGTTGAACGCCTCCAAGTGATTGCTAAAATAAAGAACAATCAAGAGTTCAAAAGTTTACCGTGTAGCTTGTGGCTAACGGGTCGTGTCCACAAGGAGGGATGCGATAGAAGCGTTTCGGTGAATTGCTTAGAAACAAAGAATTGTGTTCGTTTTTTAGGAAAAAGAGAAAGGAAGGAAAAGAGATGAAAAAGAGAAATTTCAACTTTTAGAAAAGGATTTGGAGAAGGTGATTTAGAAAACTTAAGAGTTGTGTTGTTGTTTTATAATAAGAAATCAAATCTGGGCTTACTATCTTACTACTCAATTGTTCATTCTTCTTAAAATATTAAGTCCCTCAAGTTATCATTTGCAAAACTTAAAGTTGATTTTTTTTAGAAAGCTTTTAGTAAAGCACATAAGATGTTAGAAGAGTTGAGTCTTTTTTTCTTCAAGAAATATTGAGAATCAGGTATTAAAACATCAAGCGCGAAGAAGCAAGAATGAATTAAAAATGATTCAAGAGAAGTTCAAGAAAGAATTGTGAATTCAACTGTCCATACCCATCCTCATGTGCCTTCAAGAACACTTTCAAAAAGAAAGGCTTTTAAGTGAGGTATGCATATGAGTCATCGGGACTTTTTCTTTTAAAAACAGAAGAGAAGAAAACAAGAGAGAGTTCTATAGCTAGCCCAGAAAAACCATTTAGTTATCCATGGAAAACAACAAAGAAAACATAATAATGCATGACATACCGAAACACGAGTGGAAGGAAAGGTGGCTTGATTCTTGTATTGCTGTCACTTCAATCTTCAAGTACAAGCTCTCAGTCCTCTCTCTCACAAGTTTTTAGACTGAACTACAAAGTAAACAAAAATTACAACTTGTGTTCTAGCTAACAAAGAGCCTAGATCCGATGAAAATAAAAGCAAAACTTAATCCTAGTCTTCGCTGCCTTTTTCTCTGCTGAAAGAGGTATTTATAGCCAAAAACCTGAAGGAGGAGATCCCGGAAAGATTGGGGGAGCAAACGCTCCCCCAACAGAGTTGGTTGTGCCGCGGAAACGTGGCTTGGGCCGCGTTTCCGCGGCCTTGGTGTGGCCAGGTGGCCACACCAAGAGGGGGGAGCTTCATGTTTGAAGGGTGTCCCGTATCTCCTGCTGGTTTTCTGGTTTCTGCTCCCAACTGTTGACGAAACAGCCTTGATTCTTTGGCTTCAACCACTCGATTCATGGAGGATTTTTCTCAACCTCTTGATTTGCCAAGATTTAGCCCAAAATTTCTTCACTTCGAATTTATTCTGATTTAATTCAGAATTTGGGTGGGCTTTTAGGCTTGTTTCTCCTTTCTTCCTTTAAGCACTTGGGCCTACATTTAGCAAAGAAAAAGATAACTTTATTAAAAGAATTTATTAGCTAACAAGTGTGGTAAAGTGACAATATAATGTAATGTATGTGACAAATCACACCCCCACACTTATCTTTTGCTCGCCCTCGAGCAAAACATCAGTCTAACTTGAATCAATTATTAGACCACTTTCGCAGGTCACTCGATTGCACTGAGCATGTGCAACAAGCCGTTAAACCTCTAGGTTACCCCAAGAGGACGAGTTTTGTCTCGTGAGGGTTTTCAGCGGATTACACCCACAAAATCCAAAAAGAAAGAGAAAAAAATTAGTATTCTCGAAAAGCATTTTTTTTTTATAAGGGGAGAATATTTGAAGTATATTTGTGAGAGCTTAAGTAATCTATAAGTTTATAGGAATATCAAATCTTTCATTCCTAAACTTAGTCTCTATTCAAAAACATGTCATCAATTAAAGTAAGGAGTCAAATTATACTTCTCATCTAGTCTATTAATTTACCCTGAGTCGTATGCACCATCGTGACTGTGAAGTTTACTAAGGGTTCTTCAACATTAACTCCTATGCCTTATATTTATTTATTTTTGGTGAAATTTATTCCTCAATTTCATTAGGCTTTCTAATCTGCCCATGTAACGAGCATTCAGTCGGTGACACCCAAACCGGACAGTTTTAGGGCACCAGGTGAGAAAACACCCCTAAGGACTTAAACACTCGAGCAGATAAGGCCACGAAATCAAGATTTTTATTTATACGATGTATCCCTTTTAGGCGTGAATACCTATGCTTCATGAGGCATAAATACCTAGCTTAATCAGAAGATACACATTTTTTTATACGATATACCCCTTTTAGGCGTGAATACCTATGCTTCATGAGGCATAAATACCCAGCTTAATCAGAAGATACACATTTTTTTTTCTTTGTCAAACTTATCTAATTATCTTTTGCATAAATACTAAGGCTTGCTTAGGCCAAAGCACCTAGCTAATCAATAATTAGACTTTTTTTTTAAGGCATAAGGGTCTCAGTTTTTAAACCCTAAGTGTGTAAGTGTATTTTGTGTGCATATGTCATCAAGGTAAATATCAAGACTAAATTACTTTCCCAAATTTTCTTCCTGACCCTAAAAATCAAACAAGTTATCTTATTTCGACCAAGTGTAAGAAATCCTAATTATGACTCTCCTATTCCTTAAAATTGACTTAAATTCTTACAAAAATATATCAAAATATTGTCTACCCCTAAAAAAGTTTTTTTTTATATATCCATTTTTTATTTTTTTTTTATATCTGTCATGTTAGAACCCTCCCCCATACTTATCTCATGCATTGTCCCCATGTATGAAAGAAATGTATTAGTGCATGAAAGAAAATGGAAAGGAGGAAAGTTACCGATACACTGGGTCAAAAAGACCCATTACCGTTTCATCTACCGGCACCGATTCCAAGAAAGGTTTAAGGCTTTGACCATTTACCTTAAAGTCATTTCTATTCTTGGGGTCACTGATCTCAACGGCACCGTGTGAAAACACGGTTTTTACAACGAATGGCCCAGTCCATCTCGATTTCAATTTTCCTGGAAAAAGATGAAGCCTAGAATTATAGAGTAAGACTTTTTATCCAGGGACAAAGGTCTTTCTGATAATGTACTTGTCATGAAAAATCTTGACTCTATCTTTAGTGATCCTAGCATTTTCATAGGCCTCATTTCTTAATTCCTCCAATTCAGAAATTTGTAATTTTCGAAGGTCACCGGCCTTAGTCAAATCGAAATTCAACTGCTTGATTGCCCATAAGGCTCGGTGCTCTAACTCAACGGGCAAGTGACAAGGTTTGCCATAGACTAACCTATAGGGAAACATTCCTAAAATCGTCTTGAAAGCGGTCCTGTAGGCCCATAGAGAATCTACAAGTTTGAAGGACCAATCTTTTCGGTTTTGGTTCACAGTTTTCTCCAATATAAGCTTTACTTGTCCATTTGAAACCTCAACTTGCCCACTGGTTTAAGGATGATAAGGTGTGGACAACTTGTGAGTTATGGCATACTTTCGCATAAGGGCTTAAAAAGATCTATTGCAAAAGTGAGTGCCATTATCACTGATGATAGCACGAGGGGTTCCAAAGCGGGAAAAAATGTTCTCTTTCAAAAACTTTATGACAACTTTGTTATCATTAGTTTTACATGGAATGGCTTCTACCCACTTGGACACGTAATCCACAACAACCAATATGTATTGGTTCCCAAATGAATTAGGAAATGGACCCATAAAGTCGATGCCCCAAACATCAAAGAGTTCTATTTCTAGAATTGGGTTAAGGGGCATCATATTTCGGTGTGAGATCCTTCCTATCATTTGGCATCTAGGGCACGTCTTGCAGAATTCATAAGCATCCTTGAATAGAGTGGGCCAATAAAACCCACTTTGGAGCACCTTTTTAGCAGTCTTGCGGGGACCAAAGTGTCCACCGCATGCAAGTTCGTGACAAAAGGACAGAACACTCCTAACCTCCTCATCGGGAATGCATCTCCTAATAATTTGGTCAGAACAGTACTTGAAAAGATATGGTTCCTCCCAAAAGAAATACCGGACTTGGGATAAGAATCGGTAAACATCATTTTTGGACCAATGAGACGGAGTTGGTTTGTGACTAAGTAATTAACTATATCAACAAACCAAGGTTCCCTAGAGATGGCTAAGAGATGTTCATCAGGAAAGTCCTCATTGATGGGTAATTCGTTGCATGGAGAATTAGGGATTCGTGAGAGGTGGTCAACAATGACATTTTCTACGCCTTTCTTATCTCGGATCTCAAGATCGAATTCTTGAAGAAGGAGGATCCAACGAATGAGTCGGGCCTTGGCATCCTTCTTCATCATGAGGTACCTAAGCGCAGAATGATCGGTGAAAACGGTGGTTTTGGACCCTAGTAGGTAGGGACGAAACTTCTCTAAGGCAAACACTACTGCCAAGAATTCCTTCTCGGTCGTAGTGTAGTTCATTTGAGTATCGTTGAGAGTCCTACTAGAGTAATAGATCACATGCTGCTTGTTATCAATGCGTTGTCCTAGGACAGCGCCTATGGCAAATTCAGAAGCGTCGCACATGATCTCAAACGGCTTAGACCAATCCGGTGCAGATATGATTGGTGCAGAAATAAGCTCACTCTTAAGCTTCTCCCAAGAATTTATGCATTCAGCATCGAAAGTGAAGGATACATCCTTAGCTAACAGATTAGTCAAGGGCCTAGCAGTTTTGCTAAAATCCTTGATAAATCTCCGGTAGAAACCAGCGTGTCCTAAAAAGGATCTAATGTCCTTAACGCATTTGGGCATGGGAAGCTTAGCAATAACCTCGATTTTGGCTCTATCCACTTCAATTCATTTCTTAGAGATTTCATGACCCAAGACAATTCCATGTTTTACCATGAAGTGGCATTTCTCCCAATTTAGTGTCAAATTCTTCTCAGCACAACGTTGGAGGACGAGCTCAAGATGGTGGAGACATTGAGTGAATGAATCTCCGTAGATGGAGAAGTCATCCATGAAGATTTCTAAGAAGCGTTCTACCATATCAGAGAAAAGACTCAACATGCAACGTTGAAACGTTGCTGGGGCATTGCATAAGCCGAAGGCATTCGACGATAAGCAAATGTCCCAAAAGGACATGTGAACGTAGTCTTTTCTTGGTCCTCAGGAGCGATAGGGATCTGGTTATAGCCCGAGTAACCGTCTAAGAAACAGTAATACTCGTGACCCGCCAAACGTTCAAGCATTTGATCAATGAAGGAAAGTGGAAAGTGGTCCTTACTAGTTGCAGCATTTAGTTTCCTATAGTCAATACAAACTCGGATCTTCGTGGGAAGTCGAGTTTGAACCAACTCTTTGTTCTCGTTTTTCACTACGGTGAAACCAGATTTCTTTAGGACCGCGTGGACCAGACTGACCCATTGGCTATCAGAAATGGGATAAATTATCCCATTGTCTAAGAGTTTTATGATTTCAGCATGAACAGTCTCTTGCATTATAGGGTTTAACCTACGCTGCGGGTCTCTCTTGGGTGTGGCGTCTTCATTGAGATGGATGCGGTGTTGAACGATGGTTGGACTTAATCCCTTGATATCAGTCATAGTCCACCCGATGGCTTCCTTATATTTTCTTAGAATTGCTTTCAAATCTTTTGCTTCCCCGTCATTTAAATGGGAGGCAATGATGATGGGAAAGGTCTCTTGTTCGCCTAGATAGGCGTACTTGAGATGCACAGGTAGGGCTTTCAATTCTAAGGAAGAAGAAGGCTCACTAGAGGGACTAGTCAAATCTGTTGGCTCCATTGTTGGTGAAATAGGGTTTGAGGACCAATTCACATCAGAATCTACAACCTGATCAAGATTAAAGTCATCAGACTCTAACCCGAATTCACTCTCCATTTCTGATTCCAATTCTTCTTCGTGTTCACTTGTCAAGTTCTCAATTAGGTTGACTTCAAATGTTTGGTCCTCGATATCGCGGGGTTGTTTTCCTAGATTGAAGACATTGACTTCTCTAGTCATGTCCCTAAAGGTTAACCTCATAGACCCATTCCTACAATTGATGATGACATTAGCAGTAGCAAGGAATGGTCGACCTAGGATAACAGGAGTTTGAGCCCTACGATTGGAGTTGGACACAGGTTGTGTCTCCAGAACTATGAAATCGACAGGGTATATGAACTCTCCTACCCAGATTAGGACATCGTTAATTTCCCCTTTTGGAACTTTAACAGAACTGTCAGCTAGTTGGATGGTGACTCGAGTTGGACTAAGGTCACCCAACCCGAGTTGTTGATAAACAGAGAATGGAAGCAAGTTAATACTCGCCCCCAAGTTAAGAAGTGCACGACTAATCTCGGCTTGTCCTATTGTGCAGGCAATGGTGGGGCTACCTGGATCTTTGTACTTGACAGGGATAGGACCCGAAAATAGCTCACTAATATTAGTGGCTAAGAAGACCTTCTTGGAACATTAGTCTTTCTCTTCTTGGTGCACATGTCCTTAAGAAACTTAGCATAGGAAGGAACTTGTTGGATGGCATCAAGAAGTGGCACATTTATCTTCACTTGGTTAAACATTTCGATTATCTTATCCATGTGCGGGTTTTGCTTATTGTTTTTTAGCCTATTAGAAAATGGTACTATAGGCTGGTGCACCTGGCTGGCTGACTTGTCTTTTTCAGACTTGTCAGAATTGGAAGAAATAGGATTGGATGAGGTGGAAGCTTGATTGTGGTTGTGCTGAATAGAATTGGTGGGTGTTGATACTTGGTTATCAACTTTCTTTCCTGACCTCAATGTATGCACAGCATTACATTGATTGAATGAAGGATCCTCAGCCAAATGAGCTTGTTGGGAATTCCTCGGATTGGTGACTGGCTGACTAGGCAAGGTACCCTTTTGTCTCTCATTCTGTGGGTTGGCTAGTTGGCTCATTTGAACCTCTAACCTCTAAATGGTTTGCATGAGAGAGTCTGGTTTTTCATATATCGTTCAATGTTTCTTTCAAAGTCAGTCATTCTCCTTTCTAATTGAGGATTCTGGAAGGAGGATTGTGGAGCTTGATTAGGAAAGTTCTGTTGATAATTCGAAAAGTTTGGTGGATGGTTGGGAGAATTATTATGGAAATTGGAGAAGTTGGGTTGATGATTGGAAGAATTATTACCATGATGGAAGTGGCTAGCATGATTGGATCGTGAATGATCATTGTTGTTTTGGCTCCATGAGACATTAGGGTGATTTCTCCAACCGGGATTGTACGTTGGGGCGTAAGGGTTATTGTTCGGCCTTGAAAAGGCCGCATTCATCGGTTCATGGTAGGATTGCTGAGCCTGAAACACTGGGCACTCTTCGAACACATGATTCATGGCTTGACAGTAAGTGCAACCCGGGGGCGGAAATTGGTTCGGGCTGACTTGATTGACTGGACTTGGTTCTTTCGTTTCTAGAGCTTCCAGTCTTCTAGCCAGGTTTGCTAACTTAGCCTCATTAGCGATGGACGATTCTATGGAATGGAGACCTCCTTTTGAAGAGATGGAGTTAGGATTCTTAGAGGTCTCACTAGCAGATTCCCATTGGATGGTCTTCTCAGCTAAATTTTCATACAAATCCCATCCTTCATCTTCATCTTTCTGCAAGAAACCCCCTTGGCACATACTTTCTAAGAGGGTTTTGGTGGAATAGTCTAAACCGTCATAGAGAATTTGGCATTGTCGCCATTTCTCTATTCCATTATGTGGACATTGGACAAGGAGGTCTTTAAAGCGTTCAAAGTACCTCCAGAACGGTTTACTAGGCTCTTGCTTGAATTGCATGATCGTCTTCCTAATGAGAGCGGTTTTATGGATAGGATAGAATTTCTTCAAGAAAACCTTGATGAAACCATCCCAAGACGTGATGGAATGGCTGCTAAGCTGTAGAGCCACTTCTTTGCTAGGTCTTTAAGTGTGAAAGGGATAAATCTCAACCTAATAGCATCGTCTACAAGGTGTGGGATCTTCATCATAGACATACTTCCTCAAATTCTCTTATGAAGAAGTAGGCATCTTCGGACTCTAGACCATGAAACTTGGGGAGTGTGTTGATGAATTGAGGCTTGAGCTCGAAATTGTATTCACCAACCGATGGAAGTGAAATGCAAGATGGAAGTGAGGTCCTAATAGGGTAGAACCTATCCTGCAGTGATGTTGATTGAGCCATTACCGGATCTGGTCTTGGTTCAAACTTAGGTGGTGATGTGTTTCTAGTCAACCTAGATGAATTAGGGTCTCTCGACCACACTTGCATACACAAACACAATCACAACAAGTTCAAACAACAGTCAACAGTAGAAAGCAACCAAGCCTAGTTTAAGGTAACCTCGACCTAGACAACTCCTAACTGGTTGATTGTCCACAAGAGGTAGAATGTAGACCTTGACCACAAGCTAATCAGCCAGGTCAGGGCAAGATTTGTGGGAGGTTTTCTGTCAAAGACGTTCCTTAATTAAATAACCACCAATCTTCGGGCTTTCGGCCCTCAATCCCCTTCCTAGACACTGATTTTGCAAGAGTCAGTTTCCAACACCTTCCCTCTTTAGGATAATCTCCTAGTGAGTTCGAGATGTCCCTAAGGCCAACGTCTATCAGATTTTAATTAGGCTTAGGTTGTGCGTGCTTGGAGATGGTTTGTGGGCTAAGGAAGGGTAATGACTTCCCCACCTTATCTTGATTTGGGTTTTGCCCTTAGAATTGATTCGTGCAAAGTGTGCAAGATATAGAAAAGTAGCATTCAGAAGCAAAATCACCCAAGAATGTTTCCTAAACTATATGCTTTGCATACATACCTTGTCTCCAGCTCTCTTCAACAGTAAAGTAAAGGAATTGAAAAGACTCGTGCCTAGAATACAAATATCTAATCAATTTTTATCTTTTCAACGAATATTTTACTGTTGACTTAAAACAGGGATGTTGGATAGTGAAACTAGCACAAATATGACATAAAACTAAAATTTTTGCGAGCAATATGTCCTCCAAAACAAAGTTTTTAGTAGTCCAATGAAATTTTCAGATTTTGCAAAGTAATTTCTTGAAATTCTGTTTCCTACTTTCGAGAGTAGGGGCACAGAATTTGCAAGTCTTCTTGGCAAAGCTTGAATGCTAGATCTTGATCTTCGAGTCCCTGAAACAACACACAAAACTTGTTAAAACAGCTACACCGTTCCCTCCCCGGCAACAGCGCCAAAAATTGATTGCTAAAATAAAGAACAATCAAGAGTTCAAAGTTTACCGTGTAGCTTATGGCTAACGGGTCGTGTCCACAAGGAGGGATGCGATAGAAGCGTTTCGGTGAATTGCTTAGAAACAAAGAATTGTGTTCGTTTTTTAGGAAAAAGAGAAAGGAAGGAAAGAGATGGAAAAGAGAAATTTCAACTTTTAGAAAAGGATTTGGAGAAGGTGATTTAGAAAGGTTAAGAGTTGTGTTGTTGTTTTATAATAAGAAATCAAATCTGGGCTTACTATCTTACTACTCAATTGTTCATTCTTCTTAAAATATTAAGTCCCTCAAGTTATCATTTGCAAAACTTAAAGTTGATTTTTTTTTAGAAAGCTTTTAGTAAAGCACATAAGATGTTAGAAGAGTTGAGTCTTTTTTTCTTCAAGAAATAGTGAGAATCAGATATTAAAACATCAAGCGCGAAGAAGCAAGAATGAATTAAAAATGATTCAAGAGAAGTTCAAGAAAGAATTGTTAATTCAACTGTCCATACCCATCCTCATGTGCCTTCAAGAATACTTTCAAAAAGAAAGGCTTTTAAGTGAGGCATGCATATGAGTCATCGGGACTTTTTCTTTTAAAAACAGAAGAGAAGAAAACAAGAGAGAGTTCGATAGCTAGCCCAGAAAAACGTTTAGTTATCCATGGAAAACAACAAAGAAAACATAATAATGCACGACATACCGAAACACGAGTGGAAGGAAAGGTGGCTTGATTCTTGTATTGCTGTCACTTCAATCTTCAAGTACAAGCTCTCAGTCCTCTCTCTCACAAGTTTTTAGACTGAACTATAAAGTAAACAACAAAATTACAACTTGTGTTCTAGCTAACAAAGAGCCTAGATCCTATGAAAATAAAGCAAAACTTAATCCTAGTCTTCGCTGCCTTTTTCTCTGCTGAAAGAGGTATTTATAGCCAAAAACCTGAAGGAGGATATCCCGGAAAGATTGGGGGAGCAAACGCTCCCCCAACGGAGTTGGTTGTGCCGCGAAAATGTGACTTGGGCCGCGTTTCCGCGGCCTTGGTGTGGCCAGGTGGCCACACCAAGAAGGGGGAGCTTCTTGTTTGAAGGGTGTCCCGTATCTCCTGCTGGTTTTCTGGTTTCTGCTCCCAACTGTTGACGAAACAGCCTTGATTCTTTAGCTTCAACCACTCGATTCATGGAGGATTTTTCTCAACCTCTTGATTTGCCAAGATTTAGCCCAAATTTCTTCACTTCGAATTTCTTCTGATTTAATTCAGAATTTGGGTGGGCTTTTGGGCTTGTTTCTCCTTTCTTCCTTTAAGCACTTGGGCCTACATTTAGCAAAGAAAAAGACAACTTTATTAAAAGAATTTATTAGCTAACAAGTGTGGTAAAGTGACATTATAAATGCAATGTATGTGACAAATCACCAAGCAAGGTAGAACATGCAAGGTCTCCAGGTAAGTCATCAATCAAATTAGGTAAGTATTTCTTCAACCTTCTTTCTTTTCTTTTATTTCTTTAGTATAGATCGCCAACACGATTTCTTTCACCACATCTTCCAAATCTTTCATCATTTCTTTTTCAACTCATTTGTACATAATCGCTTTCATCGTTTTCTGATTTTCTCCACCTTCTCATTCTACCGTTTTCTTTCTAACTTTAACATAACTTCTTTTTCATTTTTATTTCTTAAAAACAAAGAAGAACTTTCGTTTTGTCTTCATAAAGATTTCAATAAAGAACCTTGAACGCTTCCATCGTAAATCCTCCTTGTGTATCACGACCCGCATAGCCACTTGCTATAGCGTAAGAATTGAGCACTTGCACATTTTTATTAAAAGTTCTGAAATTCTTTATTTTGTGTGCAGGTCGTACCTCAATCAAATTTTTTGGCGCCGTTGCCGGGGAGGGTAACGTTTTTATTGAAATATGATTTTTATTGAAAATTTTTTAGAACTAAAACGAAGTTTCTTCTCTGTTGCAGGTTATAGGGCAAGCAAAGCAGGAAATTAAGATTGCAGTAACATATAAGTGGTATTGGGCCTCTGCTCTAGAAAGCAGAGACCAATTACCCTCTGCTTTGCCGCGTTTCCGCGGCCCAAGCCACGGTTCCGTGGCAAAAGGGAGTTGACTACTAACGTTATTTTTTGCAGGGCTGCTTGACTTGCAAAATTCTAACTTTCTGCAATTTGTTTTTTCTTATACGCCATCACCATAAGCCTGCTAATAAACCAACAGTAAAATACTTGTTGAAAAAGATAAAAAATTGATTAGACATTTGCATTTTAGGCACGTGTCTTTTCAATTCTTTTATTTTACTGTTGAAGAGTGCTGGAGCAAGGTACGTTCGCATTGCATGTAGAATAGGACTCACCTCTTGGTTGATTTTTATTGCTTTGAGTGAATCTTATTTACATATCTTGTACACTTGCACAAAATGATTTTAAGGGCAATACCCAATAACAAGATAAGGTGGGGATTTAATCACCCTTCCTTAGCCCAAAATCAGATTCCAAGCACTCACTAACCCAAGCCTAACTAAAAATGAGTAGACGTTGGCCCTAGGGACATCTCGGACTCAATTAGGAGATTATCCTAAGGGGAAAAAGTGTTGGAATTTGACTCCTGCAAAATCAGTGTCTAGGAAAGGGATTAAGGGCTGAAAGCTCGAAGGTTGGTGGTTATTTAATTAAGGAACGTCTTTGACGGAAAACCTCCCACCAACCTTGCCCTGACCTGGCTGATTAGCTTGTGGTCAAAGTCTGCATTAGACCTCCCGTGGATAGTCAATTCAGTTAGGAGTCGTCTAGGTCATAGGTTTACCCTAACTTAGGTTAGAATTTTTTTCTTTTTTGTTTGCTTATTTGTTTGTTTTTTGTTTGTGTTCTATTGTGTGATATGGCTTATAATAATAATTTTTCTAACTTCAATAATAATCCATATTACACACTGACTTCATTTTCAGATATTACCAACCCGGCATATCATAACTTTAACCAACCTAGTGTGCCGGATTGGTCTTATCCGAATCAATATAACCCATGCCCCCAATCTAATTACTATAATTTCTATAATAATTTCAACTCTTCACAGAGTCAGTGGGGATTCACATCCCCGAGTCCAATTTTCAACCGACTTATCCTCCTTCTCCACCTAGTCCACAATATTTTCAAGATTCATACTCAGTTCCACCAGTCCAAAATAGAAAACTATCAATTTTGGAAATGAGTATGCGTGAGTCCAAACAAAAATCACAAAATCTAATGGACTCACAATTTCACTACCAATTCCAAGACAACACTTCATCTTTTCAACCAAATAATGAACCTATCAATTATGAAAAGATGCTTGAAGCCATGACTCAGGCTCAAAACGCTCGTAATCGTGACATAGATATGATGGTCCAATCTCTACGTTCCCACCGTTTGACCAGTTCTGATGTCACTAACCATCCTGTTAGAGCCGATGAGTCAGGTTGTTTTGGAAATCAAGGTTCCATTTCAGAACAATCATTTGAACTTACCCAAACTCCAAATTTTGAAAAGAATATTGACAGTTTGGCAAGTTATCCTTTTTCTGAATTCGAACTTGAAAATGAATATGATCATGAATCTCACTTAGTGATTCAATTTTACTTCCTGATTCAATAAAGTCTCCGGTGTCTTCACCTGATTTCAATCTTTTTCCTGAGTCAACATTGAATCCTGTGCCAATTCATCATGAAATTGAATCACCCATTCTTGATGATCATATTGAACTTGACCAATTTTACACTTTTGAAAATCCTATTGACAAATTGGCAAGTTCACATTTTTTTGATATTGAACTCAATGAGATATGTGACCTAGATTCTCAAATCTGTGATCCAGTTCAACTTTCTGAATCAATATTGACTCCTGTTTTGTTACCAAACTTGAGTAATATTTTTGAGTCAGTTTTGATTCCCCACCTATTATTCCTGAACTTGAATCACCAATATTAAGTCACATTCCATTGTTGGAAAATCAATATGGACTTGAGTTTCAACTTCTTGACTTGGACCCAATTCCTGAACCTATTTCGACTCTTGAACCTTTACTTGACTTAAGTCACCTTCCTGAGTCAGTATTGGTTCCTGTACTTCCTGAGTCCAAGTCAATCATTCTATCATTTCATACTCCATTCTGGGACGAGGTGGTTGACAAATTTGACTCTGAAATCAGTTATGGAATTTGGAAATTAGATGGGGTCAAATACTTAATAAAAATCCTTCATGGATACACAATCTTAATGGGTTATATTAGAGAAACTTCTGGTGGGTTCCTCCGAACCCAACGAAAAGTCGATTGGGCCGCATTTCGTGGACCAATCAGACCACCACCGGAACCACCACCTTAAGGTAACATTTTCCTTTCCTTTCGTCTTTTTCATGCATCTATGCATTAATTCATACATTGAGGACAATGCATGAGATAGGTGTGGGGGAGGGTTCTAACATAACTTAGTTTTTTCTTTTTATTTAAAAAATAAAAAAATAAAAAATTAACATTTTCTTTACTTTTAAAAACTTTTTGGAAAATAGAAACAATATTTTGACATATTTTTTGTAAGAAATTAAGTTAATTTTAAGGAATAGGAAAATCCAAATTAGGATTTCTTATATTTGGTCAAAATAAGATTATTTGTTTGATTTTTAGGGTTAGGAAGAAAATTTGTCAAAGTAATTTGGTCTTGATCTTTACCTTGATGAAATATACACACTTCATACACTTACACACTTAGGGTTAAAAAACAAAGATTCTTATGCCTTATAAAAAAAAAAGATAAACAAATCTAATTATTGATTAGCTAGGTGCTTTGGCCTAAGAAAGCCTTAGTATTTATGCGAAAGATGATTAGATAAGTTTGAAAAGAAAAAAATAAATATATATCCTCTAATTAAGCTGGGTATTTGTGCCTTATAAAGCATAAGTATTCACGCCTAAAAGAGGTTCATATAATAAAATCCTTAGTTTTGTGGCCTTGTCTGCTCGAGTCCTTAAGTCCCTGGCGTATTCTCTCACCCGGTGCCCGTTTGGTTTGGGAGTCATCGATTAAAAGCTCGTTACATGGGCAGATTAGAAAGCCTAATAGAACTAAGGAATATTACCACAAAATATATATATATATTATATATATATATATATATATATATATATATATATATATTATATATATAATATATATATATATATATAAGGCATAAGAGTTAGAGTTAATGAACCCTTCGTCAAAATTTTCACGATCACAAGGTGCATATGGCTTAGGGTAAAGTAATAGACTAGATGAGAAGTATAATTTGACTCCTTACTTTGATTGATAACAAATTGTTGAATAGAGACTAAGTGTAGGAATGAAAAATTCGGTTTTCCTATAACTTATACATTACTTAAATCTTACAATTATATTTCAAATATTTTTCTCTTTCAAAATGCTTTTCGAAAATACTAACTCTTTATTTCTCTTTCTTTATAGATTTTGTGGGTGTAATCCGCTGAAAACCCTCACGAGACAAAACTCGTCCTCTAAGGGAAACCTAGAGGTTTAACGGCTTGTTGCACATGCTCAGTGCAATCGCGTGACCTGCGAAAGTGGTCTAATAATCCTAAGTATAGTTTAGTTGTTTTGCTCGAGGACGAGCAAAGATAGGTATGGGGGTGTGATTGGTCGCTAATGTTGCATATTTAGTATCATATTTCTATACTTATTATAGAATAAAACTTTGCATTGTCCTAATTAATTGTGTAATTTATTTGCAGGCCCATTCCTTAAGGAGATGAAGAGAAATGAGCCCAAAAGCCCACCAAATTTTGAATTAAATCAAAATTAATTCGCACTCACTGAATCAGGGCAAAATCAAGAGGTTGAAAACCGGTTGAGAAGAATCCTCTCAGAATCGATCGGTTAAAGCCAAGAATCCAAGGCCATTTCATCACAATACTGGATTCAAACGAAGAAACCAACTGAAGATAAAAGCAGAAGAGAATACCGGGGCGACCTACCAACAGGGTGTGGCCACCTGGCCACACCCTGGCCGCGGAAACGCGGCCAAAGCCGCGTTTCCGCGGCTTGGTTGGGGAGTTAGGGGGAGCGTTTGCTCCCCGATCTCTCCAGGATCCTGCATGTTGGGTTTTTGCCTATAAAAAGGCAGTATTTGTGCTGAAAATGGACGACCATGCAGAGATAGGATTTATCCTAGTTTTCTATTTCTTAGTTTAGGTTTTTTTTCTTTTATGTAATTTGTATGTAAGCTTAGGATAGATGAAGATTCATGTAAGTAAGAGAGAGAGGCTGATGTTGAGAGTGACATCCCGATGTACCTCCTCCTTTCTTCCATTGTTTCTGCAATTAATAAAGGTAAATGCTTCTTTTTATGTTCGTATTTTCTTTTGTTTCCTTCTTTCTCTTTCTACTTTACCTCCTTTGCTTTTGATGAGTTTGCAAGTGAAGCCAGAAGCATAAGTATAACGATGCCAACGATAGTTCATGAAGACGATCTCCTCCTCAAGATCCGTATCACTTCATTCTTGCTAGGACTTGATGATATAATGCGAACTAGGACTGAGCTCGATCCTGTGATCTATGCGTTGAACGCCTCCAAGCAAGGTAGAACAAGCAAGGTCTCTAGGTAAGTCATCAATCAAATTAGGTAAGTATTTCTTCAACCTTCTTTCCTTTCTTTTATTTCTTTAGTATAGATCGCCAGCACCATTTCTTTCACCACATCTTCCAAATCTTTCATCATTTCTTTTTCAACTCATTTGTACATAATCGCTTTCATCGTTTTCTGATTTCTCCACCTTCTCATTCTACCGTTTTCTTTCTAACTTTAACATAACTTCTTTTTCATTTTTATTTCTTAAAACAAAGAAGAACTTTCGTTTTGTCTTCATAAAGATTTCAATAAAGAACCTTGAACGTTTTCATCGCAAACCCTCCTTGTGGATCACGACCCGCATAGCCACTTGCTATAGCGATAAGAATTGAGCACTTGCACATCTTTATTCTTAAATCTGAAATTTCGTATTTTTTGTGCAAGTTAAGCATCAATCAGAACTTTAACAGAACGGTCAGCCAGTTGGATGGTGACTCGAGTTGGACTAAGATCGCCCAACCCGAGTTGTTGATAAACAGAGAATGGAAGCAAGTTGATACTTGCCCCCAAGTCAAGAAGTGCACGACTAATCTCGGCTTGTCCTATTGTGCAGGCAATGGTGGGACTACCTGGATCCTTATACTTGACAGGGATAGGACCTGATAATAGCTTACTAATGTTAGTGGCTAAGAAGACCTTTTTTGGAACATTAGTCTTTCTCTTCTTGGTGCACATGTCCTTAAGAAACTTGGCATAGGAAGGAACTTATTGGATGGCATCAAGAAGTGGCACATTTATCTTCACTTGGTTAAATATCTCGATTATCTTGTCCATGTGAGGATTTTGCTTGTTGTTTTTCAGCCTATTAGGAAATGGTACTATAGGTTGGTGCACCTGGCTGGCTGACTTGTCTTTTTCAAATTTGTCAGAATTGGAAGAAATTGGATTAGATGAGGTGGAAGCTTGATTGTGGTTGTGCTGAATGTGATTGGTTGGTGTTGACACTTGGTTATCAACTCTCTTTCCTGACCTCAATGTATGAACAACATTACATTGACTAAATGAATGATCCTCAGCCAAATGAGCTTGTTGAGAATTCCTCGGATTGGTGACTGGCTGACTAGGCAGGGTACCCTTTTGTCTCTCATTCTGTGGAGTGGCTAGTTGACTCATTTGAACATCTAACCTCTGGATAGTTTGCATGAGAGAATCTTGGTTTTTCATATATCTTTTCATGTTTCTTTCAAAGTCAGTCATTCTCCTTTCTAATTGAGAATTCTGGAAGGAGGATTGTGGAGCTTGGTTAGGAAAATTCTGTTGATAGTTTTGAAAGTTAGGTGGATGGTTGGGAGAATTTTTATAAAATTGGAGAAGTTGGGTTGATGATTGGAAGAATTATTACCATGATGGAAGTGGCTAGCATGATTTGATCGTGAATGGTCATTGTTGTTTTGGCTCCATAAGAAATTAGGGTGATTTCTCCAGCCGGGATTGTACGTTGGTGCGTAAGGATTGTTGTTCGGCCTTGAAAAGGCCGCATTCATCGGTTCATTGTAGAGTTGCTGAGCCTGAAACACAGGGCACTCCTCGAACACATGATTCATGGCTTGACAGTAAGTGCAGCCCGGGGTTGGAAATTGGTTCGGGCTGACTTGATTGACTAGACTTGGTTCTTTCATTTGTAGAGCTTCCAGTCTTCTAACCAGGTTAGCTAACTTAACCTCATTAGCGATGGACGATTCGATAGAATGGAGACCTCCTTTTGAAGAGATGGAGCTAGGATTCCTAGAGGTCTCACTAGCAGATTCCCATTGGATGGTCTTCTCAGCTAGATTTTCATACAAATCCCATCCCTTATTTTCAGCTTTCTGCAAGAAACCCCCTTGGCACATACTTTCTAAGAGGATTTTAGTGGAATAGTCTAAACCGTCATAAAGAATTTGGCATTGTCGCCATTTCTCTATTCCATGATGTGGACATTGGACAAGGAGGTCTTTAAAGCGTTCAAAGTACCTCCAGAACGGTTCACTAGGTTCTTACTTGAATTGCATGATCGTCTTCCCAATGAGAGCGATTTTATGGATTGGATAGAATTTCTTCAACAAGACCTTGATGAAACCATCCCAGGATGTGATAGAACTGGCCGCTAAGCTGTAGAGCCACTTCTTTGCTAGGTCCTTAAGTGCGAAAGGGACAAATCTCAACCTAATAGCATCGTCTACAAGGTGTTGGATTTTCATCATTAGACATACTTCCTCAAATTCTCTTATGAAGAAGTAGGCATCTTCGGACTCTAGGCCATGAAACTTGGGAGTGTGTTGATGAATTGAGGCTTGAGCTCAAAATTGTATTCACCAACCGATGGAAGTAGAATGCAAGATGGAAGTGAGGTTCTAATGGGTAGAACCTATCCTGTAGTGATGTTGATTGAGCCATTTCCAGATCTGGTCTTGTTCAAACTTGGGTGGTGATGTGTTTCTAGTCAACCTAGATGAATTAGGGTCTCTCGACCACACTTGCATACACAAACACAATCACAATCACAATCACAATCACAAACAAGTTCAACCAACAGTTAACAATAGAAATCAACCAAGCCTAGTCTAAGGTAACCTCGACCTAGACAACTCCTAACTGGTTGATTGTCCACAGGAGGTAGAATGTAGACTTTGACCACAAGCTAATCAGCCAGGTTAGGGCAAGATTGGTGGGAGGTTATCCGTCAAAGGCGTTCCTTAATTAAGTAACCACCAATCTTCAGGCTTTCGACCCTCAATCCCCTTCCTAGACACTGATTTGGCAGGAGTCAATTTCCAACACCTTCCCTCTTTAGGATAATCTTCTTGTGAGTTCGAGATGTCCCTAAGGCCAACGTCTATCAGATTTTACTTAGGCTTAGGTTTGTGAGTGCTTGAAATCTGATTTTTGGGCCAAGGAAGGGTGATTAAATTCCCACCTTATCTTGTTATTGGGTGTTGCCCTTAAAATCAATTTGTGCAAGTGTACAAGATAAATAAGATTCACTCAAAGTGATATAAATCAACCAAGAAATGAGTCCTATTCTGAATGTAATGCGTACGTACCTTGCTCCAGCACTCTTCAACAGTAAAGTAAATGAATTGAAAAGACTCGTGCCTAAAATGCAAACGTCTAATCAATTTTTTAACTTTTTAACAAGTGTTTTACTGTTGTCTTAAAACAGGGATGGTGGATAGCAGAAATAGCACAAATATGACATACAAAAACTTAAATTTTTGCGAGCAATATGTCCTGCAAAAAAGTGTTTTTAGTAGTCCAATGAATTTTTTCAGATTTTGCAACGCAATTTCTTGAAATTCTGTTTCCTACTTTCGAGAGTAGGGGCACAGAATTTTCAAGTCTTCTCTTGCAAAGCTTGAATGCTAGATCTTGATCTTCAAGTCCCTGAGACAACACACAAAACTTGTTAGAAAACAAATACACCGTTCCCTCCCTGGCAACGGCGCCAAAAATTGATTGCTAAAAGAAAGAACAATCAAAGAGTTTAAGAGTTTACCGTGTAGCTTATAGCTAACGGGTCATGTCCACGAGGAGGAATGAGATGGAAGCGTTTCGGTGAATTGCTTAAAAACAAAGAATTGTGTTTGTTTTGTTTTTATGGAAAAGAGACTAGAAAGAAAGAGATGATTAAAAGAGAAATTGTAACTTTTAGGAAAGGTTTTGGAGAAGGTGATTTAGAAAGCTTGAGAGTTGTTTTGTTGTTTTATAATAAGAAAGCAAATCTGGGCTCACTATCTCACTACTCAATTGTTCATTCTTCCATTAAAATATCAAGTGCCTCAAAGTGATCATTTGCAAAACTTAAAGGTAATTTTTAGAAAGCTTTAAGAAAAGCACATAAGATGGTTGGAAGAGTGTAGTCTTTTCTTCGAGAAATTGTTAGAATTTGAATATTAAATCATCAAGCGCGAAGAAGCAAGAATGAAGTAAAAATAATTCAAAAGATTTTCATGAAAGAAGTGAGAGTTCAACAATCCAAACCCATCCTCATGTGCCTTCAAGAACACTTTCAAAAAGAAAGGCTTTTAAGTGAGGCATGCATATGATTCATTGGGTCTTTTTCTTTTAAAAGCAGAAGAGAAGAAGAACAAGAGAGAGTTATGATAGGTAGCCCAGAAAACCGTTTAGTTACTCATAGAAAATAATGAAGAAGAAAGCATAGAAATAATGCAAACCATACCATACTGCAAGTGGAAGAAAACTTGGCTCGACTTTGTATTGACGTCACTTCAATCTTCAAGTCCAAGCACTCAATTTCTCTCTCTCACAAGTTTTGATACTGGACTACAAAGTAAATAACAAGATTACAATTTTTATGCTAGCTAACAAAGAGCCTAAATCCTAAGAAAATAAACACAAAACTTAATCCTAGTCTTCGCTGCATTTTTCTTTGCTGAAACTCATATTTATAGCCAAAAACCAAACGAGGAGGATCCCTGGAAGATTGGGGGAGCAAACGCTCCCCCAACAAACTCCAACAAGCCACGGAAACGCGGCTTGGGCCGCGTTTCTACGGCCCTGGTGTGGCCAGGTGGCCACACCAAAAGGGAGGAGATATCTGGTTTGGTGTTTGCCCGTATCTTCTGCTGGTTTTCTTGTTTCTGCTCCAAACGTTGACGAAACAGCTTTTGATTGTGTGGCTTCAATCGCTCGATTCAGGGAGGATTCTTCTCAACCTCTTGATATGCCAAGATTTAGCCCTGATTTTTTCATTTCGAATTTATTCTGAATTAATTCAGAATTTGGTGGGCTTTTGGTCTTATTTATCTTTTCTTTCTTTAAGCACTTGGGCCTACATTTAGCAAAGAAAAAGAAAATCTATTAATAGGATTTATTAGCTAAAAAGCATGGTAAGGTGACAATGAAATGCAACATATGTGACTAATCAACACCTTGGCGCGATGCGCGAGGTGGCCTTCTGGTGCGGCCACGTGTTGAGCTTCAGCGCGTGGCCCCGTATGCTATCCCTAGTACACCTTGCCTATAAATACCCCCGGTTGGCCGGATTTTCAGGAAGGAGAGTTTTGAGTGTAGTTTTGTTCTTTTTAGGGTAGTTTAGTTGTTCTTCGTCTTTCGTTTATTTTTATCTTCTTTTGTAGATTATGTAATAAGGAAGAGAGTGATTCTTAGGATGAAAGTTAGAGTAATTCTAATGGAGGGTGACACTCTATGAAAGGCTCTCGCTTTATCTCTACTTGTTTTCTTCTCTCTAACTAGTTATATGTTTAGCTAACTTTTCTCTCATGGCAACTAACTACTAACCACTAATTATACTAACTCCTTACTAGATAATCCACATGAATCTAATAGCCTATACTTGGCCTTGCTCTTGTAAGAGCCATTGATGGCTCATTATTCCATGCTTGCTCTAGTTAGTTTTGATGGTTTATGTGTAGTTTGCTCTTGTTTGTTGAGTTTGGATGTGAAAATGATCTTATGGGTCATGCTTTGTAAAGCTCTCGAACTAAGGACTAGTGATGGCCAAGGATACATGTGTGGCAACTATCACTAAAAAGATAGCATGTTAGTGGAGCCATTAGTAGTTAGTAGCCATGAATTTTCTTGTATCTTTTTTTTATCTTTCCTTTCTATTTGTTTTAAAAACCCAAAAAACACAATCACTCTTTTATGTTTTCCTCTTCTTTATTTTCACCATACTCTTCTCTTTCCATTCGTTGTTTTTTCTTTTATTCTTTAAAACATTAAAGAACACTTAACACATGCGTGAATCGATCGATAAAACTTCTATTGCTTTTCGTCCCTGTGGATTCAATCCGTTTAGCCACCATGCTATAATGAATATCGAGAAAGTTAAAGCACACACTTTTCAAAACAACAAATTTTATGCACGATTTCCTCCGATCAAATTTTGGCGTCGTTGCTGGGGATGAGAATGGTTTGATTTCACGTATTTGTTAACTTTTCTTCTCTGTTTCTTGGTAAAGGTAACAATTTTCAGAATCTAACAACTGCAGAATCTCACACCCCCTTGTTTCTCCCTGCTCAAGAAAGCAAGGAGTTGTTGCCCACTTCTTTTTCGGGGGTATCTTTAGTTTCATATATCTATGTATTCTGCTGCTAGTTTTCTGTTTAGATTACCTGTGCACTGTAATAATTAAGAACTAAAATATGATAATTGGATATTTTAAAATAGTTTAGACATTTGCAACTAGGCACGTATCAATTTTAATTCCAATAATTCTTCTGTTGCTATGACTGAGGTGTACATATTGCATTGCATATAGCTCAGGACAAACACTTGAGTGATTTACTTGTTTTTTTTTTGTTCATTCTTGTCTATATTGCACAAATTGAACTTAAGGGTATATCCTGATACAACATAAGGTGGGGAAGTCATTACCCTCCTTTAACCCAAAATCACCTTCCCACTTACACAACCCAAGCCTAAATAAAACTTGCTAGTTGTTGGCCCCTAGGGAAATCTCTGACTCATTTAGGAGATTTATCTAAGGGAGGAGTTGTTAGAATTTGATTCTTGTCAAATCAGCGTCAAAGGTTGAGAATTGAGAGGCGAAACCTCGAAAAATAGTGGTTTGACATAATTAGGCCCGTTGCTCCGGCACGGATACCTCCCACTTGTCTTGCCACTACCTAGCTGATTAACTTGTGATCAGATTGCTGCGTTATACCCCCCGTGGACAGTCTAACCAGTTAGGAGTCGTTTAGGTTTAGGTCAACCCTAGTATAGGCTTCTTTTTGAATTTTTCTTTTCGTTTGTTTGTTTATTTATTTTTTCTTTTTGTTTGTGATTGTTGCGATAAAATGGAATATAACCAAATTTTTTTCAACCAAATAAATCTATTTTGACCTCGACCTCATTTAACTCGATAACTCCAACCCGGCTATGTACAATATGAATCAACCATATATGCCTGATTAGATTTATTCGACTCAATTTAACCCATACCCCTAATCTTATGACCATAGTTTTCAAAATAATTTTCACTTTTCACAGAGTTCATGGGGATTCATGTCCCCTGAGTCAAATTTTCAACCACCTTATTCACAATTTCCATAATATTAATTTCCCGATTTTGATTCATATACTTCTTTTCCTGTTCCAGCAACTGGCGAAAAATCTGATTTGAAAAAGATTATAGAAGTCATGCTGAGTCTCAACAACAAATTCAAAACTTACTCAATACACAATTCTTTCCACATCAAACTTCATATACTCCTTTTCCATTGAAGAAAAATCTAAATTAGAAAAGAGTATGGAAGTCTTTCGTGAAACCGAGCAACATTTTCAAAACATGTTGGACTCATCATTTCAACCAAATTTTCAAGAGTCATACTTATCTTTTCCAATCTCACCGATTCAAAATGAATAACCATCAGTCCTAAAATTGAGTATGAAACTCTTGCGTGAGTCCGAGCAACAATCTCAATATCTGATGACTTACGATTTCACCACAAATTTAAAATCTAACTTTTATGCTCACCTTTTCAAGAAGAACCGATTGCAAAGAGTATAGAAGACATGATGCGGACTCAAAATTTTGCTACCCGGCCTATCAGTAAGTTAGACTCAATAATAAACGAATTGATAAATGAGAGTGAGAAAAGTCTTTCCTGTCAGCTTTTGACCAATCCTTATATTTCTAACTCTATCGATTGGACCCAAGAATCATGTTAGTTTAAAACAAAGATTCAGTTTCAACATACCCATTTGAACTTGACCAAACTCTAAATTTTGAAAACCATCTTGACATTTTGGCAAGTTATCCTTTTCCGAAATTGAACTTGAGCATGAATGAATCCCCCACTTGGTAATTTCATTTCACTTTTTAATTCAATAATGACTCCAGTATCTTTACCAAATTTTTTCATATTCTGAATTCAGCATTGAATCCTGTACCAGTAATTTTCAACCACCTTATTCACAATTTCCATAATATTAATTTCCCGATTTTGATTCATATACTTATTTTCCTGTTCCAGCAACTGGAGAAAAATCTGATTTGAAAAAGATTATAGAAGTCATGCTCAAGTCTCAACAACAAATTCAAAACTTACTCAATACACAATTCTTTCCACATCAAACTTCATATACTCCTTTTCCATTGAAGAAAATCTAAATTAGAAAAGAGTATGGAAGTCTTTCGTGAAACCGAGCAACATTTTCAAAACATGTTGGACTCATCATTTCAACCAAATTTTCAAGAGTCATACTTATCTTTTCCAATCTCACCGATTCAAAATGAATAACCATCAGTCCTAAAATTGAGTATGAAACTCTTGCGTGAGTCCGAGCAACAATCTCAATATCTGATAGACTTACGATTTCACCACAAATTTAAAATCCAACTTTTATGCTCACCTTTTCAAGAATAACCGATTGCAAAGAGTATAGAAGACATGATGCGGACTCAAAATTTTGCTACCCCGCCTATCAGTAGGTTAGACTCAATAATAAACGAATTGATTAATGAGAGTGAGAAAAGTCTTTCCTGTTAGCTTTTGACCAATCCTTATATTTCTAACTCTATCGATTGGACCCAAGAATCATGTTATTTTAAAACCAAGATTCAGTTTCAACATACCCATTTGAACTTGACCAAACTCTAAATTTTGAAAACCACCTTGACATT
This sequence comes from Agave tequilana, assembly GCA_038442645.1. Classification (NCBI taxonomy): domain Eukaryota; kingdom Viridiplantae; phylum Streptophyta; class Magnoliopsida; order Asparagales; family Asparagaceae; genus Agave; species Agave tequilana. Next base: position 25,462 of record JAVJIF010009368.1, read on the forward strand.
TTGGCAAGTTATCCTTTTTCTGAAATTGAACTTGAGCATGAATGAATCCCCCACTTGTTCACTTTTTAATTCAATAATGACTCCAGTATCTTTACCAATTTTTTCGTATTCCGAATTCAACATTGAATCCTGTACCAGTATATTATAAAATTGAATGACCAATATTATACGCTCATATTCTGTTAATAGGAAAAGTGTGTGAACATCATTTCTTTGGTTTGGACCCTATTTTTGAACCAATTTTGACTCTCACTTTTGAATTTCGACTTGATCTAAGTCAAATTCCTGAGTCGGTATTTGTTCCTATTTCATTTGAGCTTAAATCAACCATCTCTCAAAATCACACATCATTGTTGGACAAAGGTGTTGAACAAAATGACTCAGTAAATATTTTTAAAAATTGAAAATTTGATGGGGATAATTTTTTAAATGAGACCATACACTTTATCATTCTTTTAATGGGTCATAGTAGAGAGGTCACTAGTGGATTCCTTCAAGATCCACAATTTCTAGATTGGGCCGCACTTTGTGGATCAATCAGACCACCACCGGAATCACCACCATGAGGTAATTTTATCCTTCCCTATTTTCTTCATGCATATACACATTCACGATACATTGAGGACAATGCATGAAATAAGTATGGGGGAGGGTTTACTAATGCAATTTGTTTAAACTTTCTTTCTTTTACACTTCTTTTTTAGAGAGTTTTTTTAAGATTTTCTCTTTTGTATAGAAACCATTTTTCTTTTCTTTTTATAAAACTTTTTGAAATAAAATAGTTTTGATTTTTTAAAAAAGGTTCTTAGGAATTAAGAAGACCTAAAATTATGAATTTTTTAACCGAGTCAAAATAATAGATCTTGTTTATATTTTAGGATTTGAAAGATAATTTGATCTTGAATTTTTTTCCTTAGATATATGCACTTCGCACTTACACAAATATTTTGGGATTGAAACAAAAACTGAAAATACCAAAAATATATATATATATTTAATACTGATAATAAAAACTATTTATTGAAGCTGGGTAGTTATACCTCAGGAAGCATGATTATTCATGCCTAAAATGGTAGACAAAAATAAAATAATCCCCTTCAGTTTTGTGGCCTTGTTTACTCGAGCCTTAAATCTGAGGGATGTTTTCTCATCTGGTGCCCTAAAACCATCTGGTTTGGGAGTAACCGGCTAAAGGCTCACTACCCGGGTAAGCTAGAAAGCCTAAAAAAATAAAGGAAAAAAACTAAATTGATATAAATAAATGACATAAAAGTTAGAGTTGATATATCAAAAAATCATCACAATTCATGAAGTTCGTATTTTCTAAGAGTTTTATGAAAGATCAAAGAAGCAATTCAATTTTAAATTCTTACATTTAATTTATAACAAGATTTTACATTTAGATTTAGTTTAAGGAAGAATAATTTCTGCTTAACCTATGACCTTGGATCACTTAAAAATATTTTAACACTTTTTCTATTTTAAAATGCATTTTCATAATACTAACATTTTATTTCTTTATGGATTTTGTGGGTGTAATCTGCTGAAAACCTGCAGGAAACAGAACTCCTCTCGGGGAAACCTAAAGGTTTAACGTCTTGTTGCACATGCTCAGGCAATCGCATCACCTGCAAAAGTGGTGTAATAATCTTCTTAATTAGTTTTTTTATTTTGCTCGAGACTTGCAAAAGATAAGTGTGGGGGTGTGATTAGTATCCATAATTGCATGTTTCATACCAAATCTTCATATTTATTCAATATTAAATTCTGTTGATAATCCTCTCTTGTATGTTCTAGGTCCATGGCATGAAATAAAGAAGAAGCCCAAAAATCTTATTTATTTAGTGATTTTTAGAACCTAAATACAGCCATTGACTTTGGGAAGCCTATCTGCCAATTCTGAGAGCAGATTCTGACAAAGCGACAGGAGGTACAAGGAGTGGTGCACAGCAGGAGGCTGCACACCCTGGCGCAGTGTGCACGACCCCAGAAGGGCTGCGAAAACGTGGCAAGAGCCACCTTTCCCTGGCCTTCTGGTGGGGCCACGTGCCTAGCTTCGGCACGAGGCCCCGTATGCTATCCCTGGACCCCCTTTTGCCTATAAATATCGTAGGTTGGCCAGATTTCTAGGAAGAAGAGTTTTAAGTATAGTTTTCTTCTCTTTAAGGTAGTTTGGTTGTTCTTCTACTTTCTTTTGTTTTTCTCTTCTTTTGAATATCATGCAATAGGGAAGAGAGTGATTCTTAGGATGAAAGTTAGCGTGCTTGTAATGGAGGGTAACTGTTTGAGATTTTAATAATAGAAATGGAGTTGGGATTTCTTAGTCTCAATGTGAATCCGCTGTAGCAAGGGCTCAAGCGGGTCGTGATCCTCAGGGAAGGATGCGATGCAAGCTTTTCGACTCGAGTCCTCTGTATCTTCAAAAATAGGAGAAAAGGGATTAGATTTGAGATAAATATATGATATGAAAGATGTGGTTTTGCTGATTTTCTACCACAACCCTATTGCAAGTTAAGGAGATTGATCTTCATCTTGAGATTTATGTGATTCACCCTAGGTTATTACGAATAATTCAAGCAAGAAAAATCAATAAAAGATTCTAACTAAGTTACAGTATTTAAAAGCCAAACTATGGTTCATCCTAACATCTAGGCACAGCTTAATAGAAGATGAATCTTAAACTTATGCTGTCCTAGTTCTTAAGTTTGAAGTCATGAAGGATCTTTTTAATATGCCACCTAGATTAAGAAGTCTAATTATTGTTTAATCTTCAAGAAGAGTTGCCTTTAAACCTAGGGTTTCTAGAGATGTTCGTTAATCAGATCAAGGCTTAACTGCTCTAGGGTTGCTTTAAGAATCTCAGCAAACCACTAGAGAGGATTAGTTCATCATCATTATTTTTTTCTTCTTTTTCAATTTATTTATTTTTTTATTATTATTTAATGAGAAAGATTGCAAGGAAACAAAGAAAAAGAAAACCAGAAGAGATCACAGATTAAAAAGAAAACCAGAGAGATCACAAAATAAAATTAAATTGCAGAAATTAAATGAGAACAAAGAGTGACCTTTATTGCAGAATAATCTCCAATTACAAAGCTCCTTCTTCTCCACAACGGGCATAAAACGAAAATTACAACTTGCTGAAATAAAAAATGGCTAAAGAAAACCCTAATCGTCTCTGGATGCCCTGTACGTTGCACTGCCGGGGGTATTTATAGGTGCAGAAGGTAGAGGAGTCCCGGATAGAGTCGCCCACGAAATCTGATATCCAGATAACATCAAAGTGCCGCAAAAACCTGGTATTTGCCGCAAATTTGCGGCAATACTGGCTCTTCTGGCCACGCGCTTTGGCGCGTGGCCTCTCCTGATCCGTTCATCTGGGCGTTTGCTTCTGGAAGTGTGATCCTGGCTCTTCATCTTGGGATTTCGAGATAACTTAGAAATCAAGTTACCTTGATCTCAAATATCCCAAATCTTCTATCCACGAATTTCCTTCTTATCTTGGGCTTTTACCCTCATCCTGCAAGTGTTTAGGGTTGGATAGAAGTCTATCCTTCCCTTATCTCTGATATTTGCAACTTTTAGCCCTTGTATTTGCATTTTGACTTCTTGTAATTGCGTACACCTGGGCTTCAAACATGGGCCTGGATCTGGGCTTTTGGGCTCTTTAAGCTTTATTTATTATTAAAATAATAATTCGAGGCCTGCACACATTAAATAACAAAATATTAATAAATGTGCATTATAATATGAATAAACGTGCAAATGTGATGGTAAATATGATGACAATTATGCATTTTTCACTACCTATCAATAACATTATATGAAAGATTCTCTCTTTATCTCTACATGTTTTATTCTCTCTAATGCTTTACATGTTTAGCTAACTTTTCTTTCATGATAATTAACTATTAACCACTAATTATGCTAACTTCTTACTTGATAATTCACATGAATCTTATAGCCTCTACTTGGCCTTGCTCTTACAAGAGCCATTGATAGCTCATGATGATGGATGCTAACACTCTAACATCTAACTCTCTAACAAGCTAACATTACTTTATTCCATACTTATTCTAATTAGTTTTGATGGTTTAAGTGTAGCTTGCCCTTGTTTATTGAGTTTGGATGTGAAAGTGATCTTATGGGTCATGCTTTATAAAGCTCTTGAGCCAATGACTAGTGATGGCCAAGGATACATGTGTGACAATATTACTAAGATGTTAGCATGTTAGTGGAGCCATTAGTAGTTAGTAGCCATGAGTTTTTTTTGTATCTCTTTTTATCTTTTCTTTATATTTGTTTTATGATTGAGCTAGAACCTGCACAAAAATACAGAATTTCAGAACTTTTAAAACAGTAGTTCAAGGTGCTCAATTCTACCGCTATAGCAAGTGGCTATGCGGGTCGTGATCTATAAGGAGGGACTAGCGATGGAAGGTTTTTAGTAAGTTCTCTTTTATGCTACAAAGAATGGTTACAGTTCTTCTTTTAGTTTTTTAAAGAAAATGAAAAATTGAGTTAAAGTCAAGTTAGGAAGAAAGTGGTAGATAAAGAAGATGGAGAAAATAGAAGTAATATGTACAAAAAAATTGAAAGAGTGAAAGAGACTTGGGTATTATGGTGTTGGTGACCTACACTAAAAGTTACAAGAAAAAGAAAAAAAAAAACTAAAACCTAAAAACATACTTACCTCTTCGGCGCCTGCTTACCTTTTACCCGTATCGACGATGTACCTTTCTTTACAGGCGAGCGAAGCATGACAGATGAGATCTTCCCCATTCCCGATTTACACTATAAAATGAAGGGGCGAGCTATATTACCATAGAAATGGATATCCATCACCATAAGCCATCAACGACACTTGTAAGGACAAGACAACTTCGAGGCTATCGGTTTCATTTGGATTCACAAATACAAAAGAGGGAAGCGAACAAAAACAAGAATAAAAAAGAAAAGGAAAGCTCGATTCGATTCAAATAACAATGGAAGAAAAGATCACTTACACCAGTGTCACCTTCAGTACAAGCTTGCTCTCATTCCTCCATGAAAGTCTCCTCTCCTTTTAGTTACATAAATAAAATAAAAATTACATGAAAGAAAATTAAAAATCTAAGTTACAAACTACAAATTAACCTAAGTTATACTCTCTGCTTGGTCCTTCTCTTTTGCCTTTGAGATTGCAGGTATTTATAATGGAAATGCAGAGATTAGAAAAGTATAAAGATAGGAAAAACTGAATATTTCTGAATTTGAATCTTTCCCTTATCTCCAAGCTTGATTTAATGTGGATATTCAGTTCTGATCTGCAACTTGTTAACGTGTTGATTACTGAATATCACTTACCAAATGATAGAATTAAAATAGTGATCAACTTAAGAGTTGTAGCCCTTTAAATTTTCGTTTTAGATCATCTTAAATCATTAGATTTGAGATTTGGTAGCGAAAGTTATGAATTAAATACTAAAATGTATTCAGACAGAATCCGAGTCAAACTTGCTTCAGCTCATCTGTTAATCTCTCTCTATCCATTTATCCCTCTGTACTTGATATTATTCTCGGTTGATTTTTAGCTAACCAAAATGGATTTATAGAAATTTGAATTTTAACAGTTTTCATTTGGTGTTATCTTTCTGATTTGCTCTGATCTTCAGCTGAACATTTACCCCAATCCTTGATTTGTTCTAACTAAATCTAGGATCATCCTCAGCTAACCAAATAGATCCAGTTAAATCTGATTTTAACTGGTATTTATTTGGTTTAATCCTCTTTCTCTTCATTATTATCTTCTACAAAATAAACATTTAAGAAAAAGAAATTAGCAGATTTATTAAACAATAAACGTAGGAGTGTAATAAAAAGAATGCAAAATATGTGTACGATCACACCCCCACACCTATCTTTTGCTCGTCCTCGAGCAAAACAACAAAACTAAACCAAAGATTATTAGACTACTTTTGCGGGTCACGTGATTACTTTGAGCTTGTGCAACAAGCCATTAAACCTCTAGGTTACCCCTAGAGGACGAGTTTTGTCTCGTGAGGGTTTTAAGTGGATTGCAACCATAAAATCCATAAAGAAAGAGAAAAATGTTAGCATTTTGAAAACTCATTTTGAAATAGAAAAATATTTGAAATATTATTGTAAGATTTAAGTAATCTATAAGTTATAGGAAAATCAAATTTTTCATTCTTAAATTTAGTCTCTATAAAAAAATTTATTATCAATCAAAGTAAGGAGTCAAATTGTATTTCTCATCTAGTCTACTACTTTACCCTAAGTCATATGCACCTTTGTGACCGTGAAATTTTGACTAAGGGTTCTTTAACTCTAACGCTTATGCCTTATTTATTTATTATTTATTTATTTTTTGTTGTATTATTCCTTAGTTCTTTTAGGCTTTCTAATCTACCCATGTAACGAGCCTCTAATCGGTGACTCCCAAGCTAAATGATCTTAGGGCACCGGTGAGAAAACACCCCAAGGACTTAAGTGCTCGAGCAAACAAGGCCTCAAAACTAAGGATTTTATTATATGAATCGCTTTTAGGCGTGAATACTTATGCTTTATTAGGCACAAATACCCAGCTTAATCAGAAGATTTATATATATATATTTTTCTCAAACTTATCTAATCATCTTTCGCATAAATACCAAGGCTTGCTTAGGCCAAAGCACCTAGCTAATCAAAATTAGATTTGTTTAACTTTCATAGATATATTTTTTTCTCTTTTTTTTAAAATTTTTTAAGGCATAAGAATCTTTGTTTTAGAACCCTAAGTGTGTAAGTGTATGAAGTGTGCATATTTCATCAACGTAAAGATCAAGACTATATTACTTTGACAAATTATCTTCCTAACCGTAAAAATCAAACAAATAATCTTATTTTGACCAAGTATAAAAATTCTAATTATGATTATCCTATTCCTTAAAATTGACTTAATTTCTTACAAAAAATATGTTAAAATATTGTTTCTATTTTCAAAAAGTTTTTAAAAGTAAAGAAAATGTTAATTTTTTTTCTTTTTTTTAAAAATAAAAATCTAAGTTATGTTAGACCCTCCCCCACATCTATCTCATGCATTGTCCTCGATGTAAGAATTAATGCATAGATGCATGAAAAAGAAGAAAGGGAAGGAAAATATTACCTTAAGGTGGCGGTTCCGGTGGTGGTTGCTACCCAATCAAGATAATGTGGTGGTTCATAGAACCTACCTTTATTGACCTATTTTTTATTTACATATTTACAGTCCTCAATATGAATAGGATTATGAAAGATCCTATCGTGAAACTTACTCCCTTTACATGACCAGTCCTGAAAAATCATCACAGAATCATCATGGTCTATACCTATGTCCAATAAAAGAATGTGACTTGGTGGAATAGTTAACTTGGACTCAAGAGTTTCAGGAACCAATACAAACTCAGGAAAAAATCAACTTGGGGTTCGAGAGTTAGTTTTGGTTCAAGCGTTGAGTCCATATCTAAGAATTGATATTCACATTCTTTTCCCATCAATGGAATGTGACTATCCAAAATTGGTGATTCAATTTCAAAATCTATGGGTACGGGAATAAATGTTGGCTCAGAAAATTGGTCTAAATTGGGTACGAACACCAGAGTCACATAGATTCGAAGATGAAAACTGAATCACAAAGTTGGGGATCGGGTTCACATTCATGATCATGTTCAATCTCATTAAAATGAAAACTTGCCAATTCGTCAATGGGTTGATATTGGTCAAGTTCAAGGCTTTGTGGTGAAACTGAATCTTAATCAAAGTCTTCAAGATAGCCTGACTCTTGGTTTTCATCAATATGGCTAGAAGTGTTGGGAGTAGTCAAAGATTGAATAGGGAGAGTTTTCTTATTCCTACGCATGTTCTCCAATCTACTAATTCTTGCTTTTATCATATCGAGTGGATCATTTTGACATTGAATCATGCTTTCCATACTCTTTTCTAAGTTGGCATGTTTTCCTTGAAAAATAGAGTAAGTATCTGTTACTTGAAAATTTTTATGGGATTTTGAGTCTTCTAGAATTTAAATTCGTCGCTCAAGCTCATCTAAGGCTTCCATCCTCTTTTCCGAATCAATTAATTCTTCTAATGGTTGTTCGAGAGAAGGAGTATATGAAGCTGGATGTTGGTAGGGTAGTTGACAATATGACTCGAGGGAGTCGTATCCCCATTGACTCTGTGAAGAGTAGTGATGATTATTCCAGTCTTGTTCATAGTGTTGGGACTGGGGCATGTAATGATTCGGATAAGACCAATCTGGCACACTAGGTTGGTTAAAGTTATGATATGTCGGGTTGGTAATATCCGAAAAAGAGGTCGGGGTGTAATATGAATTACCATTAAAATTGAAAAAATTATTGTTATAAGCCATATCACTCAGGAAATGTTAACACAAACAAATAAAAACAAACAAGTAAGTAAACAAAAAAAAGAAAAAAGAAAAAATTCTAAACTAAGTTAGGATAGACCTTTCACCTAGACGACTCCTAACTAGTTAGACTGTCCACTGGAAGTATAATGTAGACTTTGACCACAAACTAATCAGCTAGGTCAGGGCAAGATTGGTGGGAGGTATCCGCGCAAAAGCGACGGGCCTAATTAAACCAAACCACCAGCCTTCGGAGTTTCGCCCCTCAATCCCTTTCCTTAGACACTGATTTGTCAGGAGTCAAATTCTAACACCTTCTCCCTTAGGATAATCTCCTAATTGAGTTCGAGATGTCCCTAGGTCCAACGTCTACTCAGTTTTAGTTAGGCTTGGGTTAGTGAGTGAGGAGATTGTTTGTGGGCTAAGGGAGGGTAATGACTTTCCCACCTTATCTTGTTTATAGGAAAAGCACTTAAGATTGATTGTGCAAGGTGTGCAGGATAAAGAAAAGTAACATTCAACAAGAAAATAATCACTCAAGAATGTTTCCTAAACTATATGCCATGCAAACGAACCTTTTGCTCCAGCACTCTTCAACAGTAATGTAAAATGTAAACGAATTAGACACGTGCCTAAATGCAAAGTCTAAACCATTTTTAACATTTAACAAATATGATTTTACTATTGAGGTTAGAAAGTAAGTACAGTGACACAAATAAGAAAATAGATAGCTACAAATATTAAACTTTAAAATACAGCCAATTTGCAGAAAATACAGGTTAGTAGTTCACTCAGATTGCCACATAAATGTAGCAAATATGAAGGCTTCTGGGCTCTGCTTTCTTGAGCAGAGTCCAGGGCCACTTATATGTCCACTGCAGCAAAAATTCCTTTTTGTCAAATCTGTACACCAAAAACTAAGAAGAAAGTTAACCAAAAATGTAAATCTAAAAGAGAATAACTTACCGTCCCTTCCCGGCAACGGCGCCAAAATTTGATTGAGCTAGAACCTGAACAAAAATACAGAATTTCAGAACTTTTAAAATAGTAGTTCAATTTGCTTAATTCTACCACTGTAGTAAGTGGCTATGTGGGTCGTGATCCATAAGGAGGGACTAGCGATGGAAGGTTTTTAGTAAGTTCTCTTTTATGCTATAAAGAATGGTTAAAGTTCTTCTTTTAGTTCTTTAAAAGAAAATGAAAAATAGAGTTAAAGTCAAGTTAGGAAGAAAGTGGTAGATAAAGAAGGTGGAGAAAATAGAAGTGATATGTACAAAGAAATTGAAAGAGTGAAAGAGATTTGGGTGTTATGGTGTTGGTGACCTACACTAAAAGTTATAAGAAAAGAAAGAAAAACTAAAACCTAAAAAACATACTTACCTCTTCGACGCCTACTTACCTTTTTCCCGTATCGACGATGTACCTTTCTTTGAAGGCGAGCGAAGCATGGCAGATGAGATCTTCCCCATTCCCAATTTACACTATAAAATGAAGGGGCAAGCTATACTGCCATAGAAATGGATATCCATCACCATAAGCCATCAACGGCACTTGCAAGGACAAGGCAACTTCGAGGCTATGGTTTTTATTTGGATCCACAAACACAAAAGAGGGAAGCGAACAAAAACAAGAATAGAAAAGAAAAGGAAATCTCGATTTGATTCAAATAACAATGGAAGAAAAGATCACTTACACTGGTGTCACCTTCAGTACAAGCTTACTCTCATTCCTCCATGAAAGTCTCCTCTCCTCTCAGTTACATAAATAAAACAAAAATTACATGAAGGAAAATTAAAATCTAAGTTACAAACTACAAATTAGCCTAAGTTCTACTCTCTGCCTTGTCCTTCTCTTTTGCCTTTGAGATTGCAGGTATTTATAGTGGAAATGCAGAGGTTAGAGGAGTATGAAGATAGAAAAAGCTGGATATTTTTGAATTTAAATCTTCCCCTTATCTCCAAACTTCATTTGATGTGGATATTCAGTTCTGATCTGCAACTTGTTGACGTGTTGATTACTGAATATCACTTACCAAATGACAATTAAAAATAGTGATCAACTTAAGAGTTGTAGCCCTTTAAATCTTCTTTTTGGATTATCTTAAATCATTAGATTTGAGATTCTGTAGCGAAAGTTATGATTTAAATACTAAAATTTATCCAGACAGAATCTGAGTCAAACTTGCTTCATCTCATCCGTTGATCTCTCTCTATCCATTTATCTCTCTGTATTTGATATTATCCCCGGTTGATCTTTAGCTAACCAAAATGGATTTATAGAAATCTAAATTTTACCGGTTTCTTTTTGGTGTTATCTTTCTGATTTGCTCTGATCTTCAGCTAAACATTTACCCCAATCCTTAATTGTTTTAACTAGATCTGGGATCATCCTCAGCTAACCAAATAGATCCAGTTAAATTTGATTTTAACTGGTATTTATTTGGTTTAATCCTCTTTCTCTTCGTTATTATCTTCTACAAAATAGACATTTAAGACAAAGAAATTAGCAGATTTATTACACGATAAATGTAGGAGTGTAATAAAAAGAATGCAAAATATGTGTACGATCATTTTAAAAACCCAAAAACACAACCACTCTTCTATGTTTTCCTCTTCTTTGTTGTCACTGTACTCTTCTTTTTCATTCGTTGTTTTATTTCCTTTTGATTCTTTAAAATTTGAAGAACACTTAACACTTGTGTGAATCGACCAGTAAAGCTTCTATCGCTTCTTATCCCTGTCAATTTGACCATTTAGCCACCATGCTATAACAGAAGTATCGAGAAATCCAAAGCGCACACACTTTTCAAAACAACACAATTTGTGCACGATTTCCCCCCGATCAATTATCAAGTAAAAAGTTAGCAAGTTAGTAGTTAGTTTCCATGAGAGAAAAAATAGCTAAATATGTATAGAGATAGAGAGAAGAAAACAAGTAGAGATAAAGAGAGAACTTTTAATAAAATGTCACCCTCCATTACAAAGACTCTCACTTTCATCCTAAGAATCACTCTCTTCCTTATTACATGATCCACAAAATGAAAGAAAAACAAAAGAAAGAAGATAGGAACAACTAAACTACATAAATGGGAGAAAACTACACTACAAGCTCTCCTCCTCTCAAGTCTGCTCAATACTGGACTTTTATAGGCAAAAAGGGGTACCAGGGAACTATACGTGGCCACGCGTCGAAGGATGACGCGTGGCTTAACAGTATGGCCACAGAAACATGAAAACGCGGCCACACTGGCGCCGCGCACGCCGCGTCAGGGTGTGGATCCTGTACCAGGGAGTGGGCTATGTACAGCCTACTGTTTTGGCATTTCTACTCTGAGGATTAGTAGATTGGCCTTCAAACTCTTGGACGTTTTTTAGGTTCTAAAAATTCCCAAATAAATTAGATTTTTGGGATTTTTCTTCACTACATGCCATGAACCTAGAAACACACAAGAAAGTCTTTATTAACAGAATTTTATATAGAATAAATGTGTAAATATGGTATGAAATATGCAAATACAGAGACCAATCACCCCTTACACTTATCTTTTGCTCGTCCAGAGCAAAATAGAAAAATTAAGAAAATTATTACACCACTTTCGTAAGTGATGCGATTGCACTGAGCATGTACAATAAGCCGTTAAACCTCTAGGTTTCTCTTAGAGGAGGAATTTTATCTCCTGAGAGTTTTCAGCTGATTAAACCTATAAAATTCATAAAGAAAGAAATCAAATGTTAGTATTTTGAAAATGCATTTTGAAATAGAGAAAAGTATTGAATATTTTTGTGAAAATTTAAGTTATCTAGGTCATAGGTTAACCAAAAATTATTCTTTCTTAAACTAAGTCTAAATGCAAAATCTTGTTATAAATTAAAGGTAAGAATTTAAAATTGAATTGATTCTTTGATCTTTCATAAAACTCTTAGAAAATATGCACTTGTGAATAATGAAAATTTTGGGATATCAACTTTAACTTTCATGCTATTTATTTGTATATATGTATATATTTTTTTTCTTAATTTTCTTAGGCTTTCTAGTTTACCCGGGTAGTGAGCCTTAAGTCGGTGACTCCCAACCTAGATGATTTTAGGGTACTAGATGAGAAAACATCCCTCGGGCTTAAGGACTCTAGTAAACAAGGCCACAAAACTAAATAGGATTATTTTTTTTCGTCCACTGTTTTAAGTGTGAATAATCATGCTCCCTGAGGCATAATTATCCAGCTTCAATAAGTGATTTTTTATTATCATAATTTTTTATATATTTTATGGCATTTTCAGTCTTTGTTTCAATCCCAAAAAATTGTGTAAATATGAAGTGCATATATCTAAGGCAAAAAATTCAAGATCAAATTATCTTTCCATTCTTAATTTCTTATCCTAAAATTTAAACAAGATATATCATTTTTACTCAATTTAAAAAGTCATAATTTTGATCTTCTTAATTCTAAAATCCTTTTAAGTTTCTTAAAAATAAATCAAAATTATTTCTCTTATTTCAAAAAGTTTTATAAAAAGAAACGGAAAGGGTTTCTATACAAAAGAGAAAATCTAAAAACTTCCTAAAAAGAAGTGTAAAAGAAAGAAATTTAAAACAACCTACGTTAGTAAACCCTTCCCCACACTTATCTCATGCATTATTCTCAATACAACGTAAATAAATGGAAAGGGAAGAAAAAATTACCTCATGGTGGTGGTTCTGATGGTGGTCTGATTGGGCCAAGCATTACTACCCAATCAAGATAATATAGTGATTCACGAAACCCACCTTTATTGACCTCTTTTCTATTTACATATTTATAATCCCCAATATAAATAAGATCATGCAAGATCCTATCGTGAAAATTATTCTCTTTACATGACCAATCATGGAAGATCATCACTGAGTCATTCTGGTCAATGCCTTAGTCCAACAACAGAATGTGATTTTGTGGAATAAATGATCTAGGCTTTGAAATGAAAAGTTCGAGAAACAATACTAACTCGGGAAAATCAACTTTGGGTTAAAGAGTCCGTTTAGGTTCAAGAGTTGAGTTCAAATCAAAGAATTTAATTTTACATTCATTTTCCACAATAAAATGTGACTATCTAAAAGAGGTGGTTCAATTTCAAAATCTATGGATACAAGAATCAATGTTGGCTCGAGAAATGGATCCAACTTGGGTAAGGATGCCGGAGTCAACATAGATTCAAAGATTGGAATTGAATCACAAAGTTGTGGGTCAGGTTCACATTCATATTCAAGTTCAATTTTATTGAAATGAAAACTTGCCAATTTGTAAGTGGGTTGATATTAGTCAAGTTTAAGGTTTTGTGATGAAATTGAATCTTGGTCAAAGTCTTCAAGATTCTATGATTCTTGATTTTCATCAATATGGCTAGAAGTGTTGGGAATAATTAAAGATTGGGTAGGGAGAGTTTTCTTATTTCTACACATGTTTTCCAATCGACTAAGTCTTACTTCTATCATATTGAAAGGATCACTTTGGAATTGAATAATGGATTTCGTACTCTTTTCTAAGGCGGTATGTTCTTCTTACTGTGGGCCTTGAAAAATTGAGTAAGGATCTTTGATTTGAAAACTTTGATGGGATTTTGAGTCTTCTCAAATTTGAATTCGTCGCTCGAGTTCTTTTAAGTCTTCCATCTTCTTTTCCCAGTCAATTAGTTCTTCTAATGGTTGTTCAGGAGAAAGAGTATATGAAGGTGGATGTTGGTAAGGTGGTTGACCATATGACTCGGAGAGTTGTATCTCCATTGACTCTGTGAAGAGTGGTGATGATTGTTCTAGTCTTATTCATAGTATTGAGACTGGGGCATATATTAATTCGGATAAAACCAATCTGACATTCTTGGTTGGTTAGAATTATGAAATGTCAGGTTGGTAATATCTGAGTCAAAAGAGGTCGGAGTGAAGTATGAATAACTATATGCATTGGTATAATTATAATTGTAATCCATAAAACAAATATGTCAAAACCAAAAACAAAAGCAAGTAAGCAAACAAACAAACAAAGATAAGGAAAATTTCAAAACAAGCCTATACTAGGGTTGACCTCGGCCTAGATGACTCCTAACTGGTTAGACTGTCTACGAACAATATATTACAGTAATCTGATCACAAATTAATCAGCTAGGTAGGGGCAAGACCAGTGGGAGGTATCCGTGCCTGAACAATGGGCCTAATTATGTCAAACCACTATTCTTTGAGGTTTCGCCTCTCAATCCCCAACCTTTGACACCGATTTGAGAAGAGTCAAACTCAAACAACTTCCCCCTTAGATAAATCTCCTAAATGAGTCTGAGATGTCCCTAGGGCCCAACATCTATCAAGTTTTATTTAGGCTTGAGATGTGTAAGTGGGGAGGAGATTTTTGGGCTAAGGGAGGGTAATAACTTCCTCACCTTATCTTATGTTAGGTTTTGCCCTTAATTTTTGATTCATGCAAGTATGCAATATTGGCAAGAATGAACACAAAAAGCGAGTAAATCACCCACGTATTTATCCTAATTATATGCAATGCAATATGTACACCTCGGTCCAGACATAACAATGGAAGAACAAAATACAGTATATTGAAATGAAAATTGACATGTGCCTAGATGCAAATGTCTAAACCGTTTTAAAATATCCAATTATCGTGTTTTTGTTCTTAAATAATTATAGTGTATAGGTAATATAAATAGAAACTAGCAACAGAATAAACAAGTATTGAAAACACAAAATACGCTGCAAAATATGGAAACCAATGCCCAGAACTGTGTCGCGTTTCTGCAGCAAAAACACCCTGGCTGCGACAAACTTTTGGAACCAGCACCCCTGCTTTCAAGAGCAGGGAGCTACAGAGGGAGTTACATTCTGCAATACTTAGATACTGAAAATTTTTACCTGTATCTACAAAACAAAGAAGTAAGTTAATAAAAACATGAAATCAAACCGTTCCCATCCTCAGAACGTCACCAAATTTGATCAAGAGAAAACTACACACTTGTTTTTTGAAATCAAGAATTAAAAGTGCATGCTTTGGCTTCCTCAAACTTTCGTTATAGCATAGAAGCTAAACGGGTCGAATTTACAAGGACGGGAAGCGATAGAAGCTTTACCGGTTGATTCACGTTTGTGTTAAGTACTCTTCAATGTTTTAAAGAATCAAAAGAAAATAAAAACAAAAAGTGAAAAAGAAGAATACGGTGAAAATAATAAAGTGGGAAACATAGAAGAGTTGCTATAAATTTTAGATTTTTGAAACAAGATAAAAAGAAAAGATAAGAAACAAGAAAACTAATGGCTCCACTAACATGCTAATCTCTTAGTGATAGTTGCCACACATGTATCCTTGGCCATCACTAGTCCTTGACTTCAAGAGCTTTTCAAAGCATGACCTATAAGATGACTTTCACATCCAAACAAAACAAATAAGAGAAAGCTACACTTAAACCATCAAAACTAACTAGAGCAATAATAGAATAAAGTAATGTTAGCTTGTTAGAGAGTTAGATGTTAAAGTGTTAGAATCCATCATCATGAGCCATCAATGGCTCTTGCAAGAGTAAAGCCAGGTAGAGGCTACTATTAGATTCATGTAGATTATCAAGTAAGGACAAGTTAGTGGTTAGTAGTTAGTTGCCATGAGAGAAACATTAGATAAACATTTAAACAGTTAGAGAAAAGAAAACAAGTAGAGATAAAGAGAAAATCTGTCATAGAGAGTCACTCCATTACAAGCACTCTCGCTTTCATCCTAAGAATCACTCCCTTCCCTATTACATGATCTACAAAAGAAATGAAAAATAAAAGAAAGAAGAAAGGAACAACTAAACTACACAAATGGGAGAAAACTACACTGCAAGCTCTCCTTCTCTCAATTATGCTCAACACTGGGCTTTTAGAGGCAAAAAGGGGGTACCAGGGAACCATACGGGGCCATGCGCTGAAGGACGACGCGTGATCGGGGCGGAACCATCACTTGAAAATGTGTGTTTATGAAATCAATGAAAAGATCGTATGTGCTAATGTTCCCTCGATACTTTCGTTATAGCATTAGCTCAACGGGTCGAATCCACATGGACGGGAGGCGATAGAAGCATTAACAGTTTATGTTCACGTCGATTGTTAACAAGTTCTTCTTTATTAAAGAATGAAAAAGAAAATAAAAGAAAAGAAATTAGATAGTGATAGGGGAAGAAGGTGATGAAAGCGATGTGAAAATAGAAGATAAGTGGTTTGAAAAACAAAATAGAAAAGAAGATGAAGCTTGTGGTAAAGAAAATGAAAACAAAGTGAACAAAGAAGATGGTGAAAACAACGACGAAAAGATAAAAGAAGAGTTTTAAAATTGATTTTAAAACAAAGTGAAAAGAAAGGAGAATACTATAAAAGAAATCTCATGGTTTCTAACTACTAATTACTCCACTAACATGCTAACCTCTTAGTTATATTTACCTCACATGGATCCTTGGCCATCACTAGTCCTTGGCTTCAAGATACGATACAGAGCATGACAAATAAGATGGTTCTTCACATTCAAACTTGCATCAAGAGTAAGCTAATACAAATATTAGATCATTAAAATCATTAGAAGTAAGCATGAAATAAGAGAGTTAGCTTGGTTAGCAAGTTAACAAGTTAGATGTTAGAACCCATCATCATGAGCCATCAATGGCTCTTGCAAGAGCAAGGCCTTGAAGAGGCTATTAGATTCATGTAGATTATCAAGTAAGTGGTTAGCTAGTTAGTGGTTAGTAGTTAGTCACGATGAGAGAAAATCTAGCTAAGCATCATGTAGAAGATGGAGAAGATTACAATAGAGAAGAAAGGAGGCACCTTTACATAGATTGTCACCATCTATTACATCTTTATCTCTCTATCTCTCTCTGAATCTCTCAGCCCTACTACAAAATCTAAAAAGGAAATTAAAATACAAAAGAAAGAAGAAGAACGCCTATATTACACTACACTAAAAGATAGAAAATCTAGCCTACATCCCAATCTGCTTGCGTTTCGACGAAACCCTACCATATTTATAGGCAAAAAGGAATTCTAGAATACGATATGAGACCACGCGTCAAAGATCGACGCGTGGCCCCACCATATAGCCGCGGAAACGCGGCCATAGCCGCGTTTCCATGGCCTAACCAGGGACTTAGGTCCCTGGTTTTTGGCGAGAGATTTTCGTCGCTTCTAGAACCTTCTTGGTATACTTGGTTTCGAGTATATTCGTCCGGATCTTCGTCTGACGTGCGCAAAGGTCTAGAGTTCAATGCATTTTCTAGAAGTTTCCTTGCTTAGTCTCCAAGAAATCTAGATTTAATTACCCAAAAATGGGTTTAATTAAGCTCTTATTACCCTTTTGCCCTCCTTGTCTTGATTATCTGCAAGAGAGGTCAAAAGACGGTTTAGACCGACATTTTATTCATAAATCAGCAGGAAAATGAGATATAATAATGCAGAATTGTATACAAATCACACCCCCATACTTATCTTTTGCTCGTCCTAGCAAAATAAGAAAAGAAAAACTATACTACAAATATTATTACACCACTTTCACAGGTAACGCGATTGCACTTAGCATGTGCAACAAGCCGTTAAATCTCTAGGTCATCCCTAGAGGAGGAGTTTTGTCTCCTGAGGGTTTTCAGTAGATTGCACCCACAAAATCTATAAAGAAATAAAATAAATGTTATTCTTTTGAAAACGCATTTTGAAAGAGAGATAAGTTTACGAAATATTTTTGCAAAAATATAAGCGATCTAAGGTCATAAGTCTACCAAAAATTATTCTTCCTTAAACTTACTCTATATGCAAGATCTTGTCTTCAATTAAGGTAAGAATTCAAAATTGGATTGAATATTTTATCCTTCATAGAACCTAGATAATATGTACTTTGTGATAGTGAAGATTTCTGGGATTTCAACTCTAACCATCAAGCCATTTATTTTTATATATATTTTTCTTTTTCTTTTTTTTTCTTACCTTAGTTCTCTTAGGCTTTCTAGTTTACCCGGATAGTAAGCCTTTAACCAATGACTCCAAGACTAGACGGTTTTAGGGCACCAGATGAGAAAACATCCCTCAGGTTTAAGGACTCGAGTAAACAAGGTCACAAAACTAAGGGGGATTATTTGTTTCTTTTGACCACCATTAGGCGTGAATAATCATGCTTCTTGAGGCATAATTATCCAGCTTAATAAGTGATTTTTTTCTTATATTTTTTCTTTTTATTTATTTTTATTTTATGACATTTTAGGTCTTTGTTTCCATCCCAAAAATTGTGTTAGTGTGAAGTGCATACTACCTAAGGCAAAAAATTCAAGATAAAAGTATCTCTCCAATTTATCTTACTTAGCCTATAATTTTAAACAAGATTCATTATTTCGACTGGGTTTAAGATGTCATAATTAAGGCTTCCTTAATTTCTAAGATCATCTTAGTTTTCTAAAAAAAGATCAAAACATTGTCTCTTGTTTCAAAAAATTTTTAAAGAAAGAGAAAATTCCTATACAAAAGGGAAGATTTTTAAAAGTATCCTAAAAGAAGTGAAAAAGAAAAAAAATCTAAAAACTCTATGTTAGTAAACTGATCGTACATATATTTTGTATTCTTTTCATTACACTCCTACATTTATCGTGTAATAAATCTGCTAATATTCTTGTCTTAAATATCTATTTTGCAGAAGATAATAATGAAGACAAAGAGGATTAAACCAATAAATACCAGTTAAAATTGGATTTAACTGAATCTACTTGGTTAGTTGAGGATGATCCTAGATCTAGTTAGAACAAATCAAGGATTGAAGCAAATGTTTAGCTGAAGATCAGTGCAAATCAGAAAGATAACACCAAATGGAATTGAACTCAATGAGATTGAACTCAATGAAAAATGTGACCTAGATTCTCAATTTTGTGATCCAGTTCAAATTTTTGAATCAATATTGACTCCTGTTTTGTTACCCGACTTGAGTAATATTTTAGAGTCAGTTTTGATTCCCACACTTGTCATTCTTGAACTTGAATCACTAATATTAAGTCACATTCCATTGTAGGAAAATGAATGTGGACTTGAGTTTCAATTTCTTGATTTGGACTCAATTTCTGAACCAATCTCGACTCCTGAACCTTTATTTGACTTAAGTCACTTTCCTGAGTTGATATTAGTTCCGTACTTCCTAAGTCCAAGTCAATCATGAAATACACCTAGAGGGGGGTGAACAGGTGTAATTACTAATCTAATGATCTTTTTAAACTTAAGTAAATATGAGTGATGCAACGATCTCTCAAAACACGACTAGGAGCCGAATACCCGGTGAAGGGTTCTGAACTCCGTCCTCCCAATTCCCCTTAAAGATGGGTTAGAGGTGCGCAATGCAACCGTGTTGTATGAGATTTGATCGAACAAGATAAGAATGAAATGCTATGATGAAATACACGCAATAAATATCACAAGTAAAATAAACAAGAGAGAATTGCACAAGTAAAGGGTTAGTTCTCAAGCAAATAATTGAAGACAATATAAAGCAAGAGAAATGTAAAGTAAGATGACGCAAGGCAATCGCAAACACGAATGATTTGTTTCGAGGTTCGAGCCACCGCTCTAGTCCCCGCCTTCACCTCCGTGAAGGGTTTCCACTATCCACCGAGGATGCCTTACAATTTGGTCTACCGAAGACCGAGCATGGAGCTCCACACCTTACAAAAGAACCTCAACCTTAGAGGTTGCTCCACAAGAAGAGAATCACAAGAACAAGAGTGATCACAACAAGATCACTAAACTCTTTCTCAAACACTTTTACAATTCTCACTCTTTTTACAACTTCACTATAGTATGAGTAATGGATTTTTGGCTCTATGAAGTGTGGTGAGAAAACTTCAGTTGTAGAGTGATATTAGCAATCAAACACAACTGAAAAACTAGCTCAAAAGATTGGAATTGAAAGCTTTAAAACAATTTTTCCTTTTCTCTTTGAAAACAATGAAAACTTGAGGATTTTTTCTAAGTGAATAATAAAGACCTATTGCCCTCTATTTATAAGGAGAGAATAGGTTAAAACTCTTTTCTTTACACCTAATTTGACCTGCAAAAGGCCCCCAACAACTCTCTAAAACTCTGTTAAAGAAGAAAGAAAAAACAGATTTCAGAATTATCCCAAAGAGGAAGAGCCGTTGGCCAGCAGCAGGCTTGGCGGTCGACCGGTCCGGTCGACCGTCGCCTTGCTGGCAAAGAGCCGTTGGGCTCCGGTCGACTGTCCGGTCGACCGTCCTCTTTGAGGAAACACAGTTTCCTTCTACCGGTCGACCGGTTGGTCGACTCAAACAAACCGAGAGAGGATCTGCTTACAGTCGGTCGACCGGTCGGTCGACCGACAGACGTGCACAAACGTGCACATCCTGGCACTGGCGCCGGTCGACCGGGCGGTCGGCCGGTCAGCCTGAAATAAGAAAAAAAGTATTTTCTGACTTAGGAAAAGTTTGTAAAATAGTTTTGGTTTTGAACAATCTTGAGTAACATGCTAGTAGGAGTATATACACATGATCTAAACATGTTATTTATTTTGTAAAACTTAAGATCATGTAAATATCTACTAAGGCATGAGACTAAATTTAAACATGAAAACTTAAAGAACAAGACTTCATATTTTAACAAAAACAAATTGTGTATGTGTATCCTAGAGCCAAATATCCTACACTCAAACTTTAACATTCTATGCTTACAATATTCTAAGGACTTCAAGGCTTCAAGAGGGGCTTTCTCCACTTGATCTTCAATTTTACATCTTGAGCCCAATTTGAGTTGTCTTGAGTCCAAGTCACCTTCCTTTAGGGAAGAAAACACCTATACAAGATAGAAAACCTGAAACACACTTAAACAACAAATAACATTAGTACAAATAACTAATATGTTTTGTAATCATCAAAACACACTAAAGACGGGTGATTGTAACCTTGGGCCAACAATCTCCCCCTTTTTGATGATGACAAAACATATAAGTTATTGAAACAAATAAAGGAAGAAAAGCTTGGAAAGCTCCCCCTCAAACAATGCTATGTATTTATCATGAATATGAAAAGCTTTGTAAGCATACATAAAGCATTATGAAAATATCATCACCATAAATTTTGTCATAGAACTCAAATAATGAACAACATTAAACAAATTTATAATAAGCAAACTTATCTTTTTCAAATATCTTTTTCTCCCTAAAACTTCAAGTAATAAACACCTTAATTAAACTTATATATTTTTCTCCCCCTTTTTGTCATACATCAAAAAGGGTTAAAACATAACAAAAAACGAACAAACTAAAAATATTTTAAGAATCAATCATACATACATTCAACTCACCACAAATAAATGAAAATCTAGCATAATCTAAAGGTTTAGTGAAAATATCGACAAGTTGAAAATCGGTAGAAACATAATCTATATCAATATCTCCTTTCTCAAAGTGATCTCTAAGAAAGTGATACCTAATGTCAATGTGTTTGGTTTTACTATGTTGATTTGCATTCTTTGTCATGTGAATAGTACTAGTATTATCACAAAATATTTTAACATGATAAAAGTGTAAATCATAGTCAAGGAGAGTATGTTTCATCCAAAGAAATTGTGCACAACAAGCTCCGGCCGCAACATACTCCGCCTCGGCGGTTGAAAGGGCTACCGAATTTTGCTTTTTGGAAGACCAAGATACAAGACAATTACCTAAGAATTGGCATGTTCCACTTGTGCTCTTCCTATCTACCCTACAACCCGCATAGTCGGCATCCGAATAACTAGTCATTGTAAATTGACCGGTTTTCGGATACCACAAACCTAATTCAATTGTGCCCTTAAGATACCTAATAATGCGTTTAACTGCAACTATGTGTGATTCCTTAGGACATGATTGAAACGTGCACATAGACAAACAGAAAACATTATATCCGGCCTACTAGCCGTTAAATAAAGTAAACTACCTATCATGCTACGATATAATTTGATGTCTACATCCTTACCTTGTTCATCCTTGTCAAGCTTCGTAGTGGTTGCCATGGGAGTCTTGCTTACTTTGGATCCTTCAAGCCCGAACCTCTTGATGAGTTCTTTGGTGTACTTGGCTTGATTAATGAATATCCCATCCTTCCGTTGCTTGATTTGGAGTCCAAGGAAGTAGTTGAGCTCCCCCATCATAGACATCTCGAATTCGTCCTTCATGCATGATTCAAAAGCTTGGCAAAGAGACTCATTAGTAGATCCAAAAATAATGTCATCAACATATATTTGTACTATGAGTATATCTTTGTCTACATGTTTGGTAAATAAAGTTGTATCAATATTACTTTCTTAAAATTATTTGAAATCAAAAATGAAGATAATCTTTCATACCAAGCCCTAGGGGCTTGTTTCAAAGCATAAAGAGCCTTATCTAATTTGTAAACAAAATTAGGGTGTGTAGGATCAACAAACCCGGGGGGTTGTTCAACATACACCTCCTCTTCAATGAAACCATTTAGAAAAGCACTCTTAACATCCATTTGAAATAATTTGAAATCTTTAAATGAGGCATAAGCTAAGGTCATCCGTATGGCTTCGAGCCGTGCTACGGGTGCAAAAGTTTCTTCAAAATCGATTCCCTCGATTTGAGTGTAACCTTGGGCAACTAACCTAGCCTTGTTTCTAACTACATTACCCGATTCATCTAACTTGTTCTTAAAGATCCACTTAGTACCAATAGTTGGTCTATCGTGGGGCCTAGGAACAAGATGCCATACTTGGTTGCGCTCAAATTGATTGAGCTCCTCTTGCATAGCAAGCAACCAATATGAATCGGCCTCGGCTTCGAGGACATTTTTAGGTTCAATGTGTGAAATAAATGCAAAATGACCACAATAATCATGAATTTTAGAGCGAGTGATTACCCCCTTTGATACTTCACCTATGACAAGGTCCTTAGGATGATGAGGATTGTATCTTCAATCCTTTGGAAGTGGTTGAGTAGGCTCCACCTCATTTGTTTGATTTGCATTTCCTTGGGCCTCTTCCACTTTGGCTTCACTCCCCTCATCATCCTTTGGCTTGTCTCCCATAGTAGAAGCATCCTCCAAGGTCACTTTCTCCAAACCTTCATCCAAAGCATCTATCTCTACAACATTCTTAACAAACAAGTTAGATTCCTCAAACTTAACATGAATAGATTCCTCAATAGTCAAAAATGATCTATTGAAGACTCTATAAGTGATAGGTAGTGAAAAATGCATAATTGTCATCATATATACCATCACATTTGCACATTTATTCATATTATAATGCACATTTATTAATATTTCGTTATTTAATGTGTGCAGGCCTCGAAGTATTATTTTAATAAGAAATAAAGCTTAAAGAGCCCAAAAGCCCAGATCCAAGCCCATGTTTGAAGCCCAGGTGCAAAAGCGTAATTACAAGAAGTCAAAATGCAAATACAAGGGCTAAAAGTTGCAAATATCAGAGATTAGGGAAGGATAGACTTCTATCCAACCCTAAACACCTGCAAGATGAGGATAAAAGGCCAAGATAAAGAGGAATTTCGTGGAGAGAAGATTTGAAGAAATCTGGATTAAGGGTAACTTGATTACCAAGTTATCTCAAAAATCCAGATTAAAAGGCCAGGATCACACTTCTAGAAGCGGAATCCCACATGGACGGACCAGGAGAGGCCACGCGCCAAAGCGCGTGGCCAGAAACCCTAACTTTGCCGCAAATTGGCGACAAAACTAGGGTTTTTTGCGGCATTTTGAGCTTATCCAGAGCCCAGTTTTCGTGGGCAGCTTCATCCGGGACTCCTCGGCATTCTGCACTATAAATATCTGTGCAGTCGCAACAGGGAGGGGCATCCAGAGACGTGTTAGGGTTTCTTTAGCTATTTTTCTTTAAATTTCAGCAAGTTGTAATCTTTGTTTCAAGCACGGTGTGGAGAAGAAGGAGCTTTGTAATTGGAGTTTACTCTCGAATAAAGGTTACCTTTTTGCCACTTAATTTCTGTCATTTAATTTTGCATTTACTTTGTGATTTCTTGAGTTTGGTTTGATCTGTGATCTCTCGATTCTTTTTATTTTCTCTCTTTCTTTATTCTTCTCATATAAAAAAAAGAAAAGAAAAATAATAAAAGATGATGAACTAATCTTCCTTTGTGGTTTGCTGAATTCTTAAGCAACCCTAAGCATGTTTGGAGTTGAACAGATTAATAATACTTTTTAGAAACCTTAGGTTTAAAGTAGATTGCTTGAGGACTAAATGGATAATCAGCTTTCTAATCTAGGTTACACTTTTAAATAATTCCTCACCCTTCATATTTAAGAACTTTGACAGCGTAACTTCAAGGTAATGCTTTTCTTTCGCTGTACTTAGATGTTAAGATGAAAATCGTGTTGAATGTTCAATTGTGCGAACTAGTATGATTCTAAACTCCTTTATTCTTGCTTGCATCTTCGCTAATAAACCTAGGATTAATTTCATATATATTAAGATGATGTTCAATCTCCTTAACTTGCAATAGGGTTGTGGCAGAAAATCAGTAAAAATCACATCTTTCATATCATATATATCTCTCAAATCTAATCTCTTTTCTTATTTGAAGCATACAGGGGAATCGGCCGAAAAGCTTGCATCGCATCCTTCCCTGAGGATCACGACCCGCTTGAAGCCCTTGCTACAGCGGATTCGCATTGAGACTAAGAAATCTGAACTTCACTTCTTTTATTCTTTAAAATCTCAATCAAATTTTGGCGCCGTTGCCGGGGAAGGAACGACACGATTTCCTCGTTCTAATCATTCTTTCTTTTCTGTTGCAGGTACAGAGAACAGGAAACAAAAACAGAGCAGCAGAAAGCACACATAGCTATCCAGTGCCTCTGCCCTCGAAGGCAGAGCACCTGGACCTACAACTTTGCCGCAGAAACGCGGCAAAAGCCGCGAATCCGCGGCAATTGTAGTGGATTACTAATCCAGTTTTCTGCAGGTTGCTCTGCAGTGCAAAATTCTAAATTCTGCTGTGATATTATTTCTCTGTGATCACTCTGCAACTGCTAATTAATAACATTAACCCATTTGTTGAAAATAAAAAAAAATTTTTTTTTTTTTAGACTCTTGCATTTAGGGCACGTGTCTATTTACATTTTTTTAATTCTGTTGAAGAGTGCTGGCAACAAGGTACGTTTGCATAGCATATAGATTAGGAAACACTCTTGGTTGTTTACTGCTTTCTTGAGTGATTACTTTTCTACCGCTTTACACGTACACTAATTCATCTTAAGGGCATAACCCATAAGCAAGATAAGGTGGGGATTTTATCACCCTTCCTTGGCCCACAAATCATATCCGTCACACTCACAACCCTAACCTTAAGTAAAATTTGACTAGACGTTGGCCCTAGGTTAACTCGGACTCAATAGGAGATTGACCGAAGGAGGAAAATTGTTCGAAATTAACTCTTGTCAAATCGGTGTCTAGGCAGGGGATTGAGGGCCGAAAGCTCGAAGAACGGTGGTTATTTAATTAAGGAACGTCTCTGACGGAAAACCTCCCACCGGTCTTGCCACCTACCTGGCCGATTAGCTTGTGGTTAACGTCGACAGTAGACCTCCTAAGGACAGTCTAAAGTTAGGAGTCGTCTAGGTCAAGGCTTACCTTAGATTAGGACTTTTGATTGTTTTTCTTGATTGATTGGGTGAACTTGTTTGCTGATTGTGCATGCCCGCTTGGTCGAGAGACCTACTTACATTCAGGCTAACTAGAATTAGTTCACCACCCAAGCTCAAGCCCGACCCACACATGGCACAACCAATATCACTCCAAGATAGGTTCTATCCTATTAGGACCTCTCTTCCTTCTTGCATCAAGCTTAACGATGAAGGTGTTGACCCATTTGAGCTTAAGCCACAATACATCAACACCCTTCCGAAATTTCATGGACTTGACTCCGAGGATGCATACTTCTTCATAAGGGAATTTGAGGAAGTATGTCTCATGATGAATATTCCTACGTTAGGAAAAGATGACATCAAACTTAGGTTTGTCCCCTTTGCTTTGAAGGATTTAGCAAAGAAATGGCTCTACAGTCTAGAGGCCAGTTCTATATCTTCTTGGGATAATTTTGTTAAGGCATTCTTAAAGAAATTTTATCCTGTTCACAAGACTGCATTGATTAGGAAGAATATCCTACAGTTTAAGCAGACAGCCAATGAGCCCTTTTGGAAATACTTCGAACGTTTCAAGGACCTCCTTGCCCAATGCCCTCACCATGGGATAGAGAAATGGCGATTATGCCAAGTTCTATATGATGGATTAGAATATCAAACTAAAACGTTGTTAGAATCCATGTGCCAAGGAGGATTTCTGAAAAAGGACGAAACTGATGGATGGAAATTGTATGAGGAATTAGCTGAAAATACCATCCAATGGGAACCTACTCCTGAAAAATCTAGGACTAATGACCCTACTTCTTCAAAAGGAGGTATCCATTCCATTGAGGCCAACATAGCAACCGATGCTAAGTTAGCTGCTGTTATGCGAAGACTAGAGGCTCTTGAAACTAAAGAGCCAGTCTCTGTGAACCAAGTCAGCCCAACAACTTCGGCGGGCTGTACTTATTGTCAAGATATGAACCATGTGTTCGAGGAATGTCCTGTTTTTATCGCGCATCAAAGCTTGCCCGAACATATGAGTGCGGCCTTCACAAGGCCCACCAACAATCCGCCCGCCAACAATCCATATTCGCCCACCTACAATCCCGGTTGGAGAAACCATCCCAATTTGTCATGGGGCCAAAGTAACAATGATTAAACTAGGCCCAAATTCTCCAACAATTTCCAAAATCCGCCCTATCAAAATCCTCCACCCTCTTTCCAATATTCACAAATGGAAACAAGGCTCTCCAATCTGGAAAGAAAGGTGGACACTATCGTTAAAAGCAATGACACGCTGGCTCAAGTCTTGACTAGGATAGAGATGCAAATGAATCAGCAAGAAAGGCAAAAGGGTACTCTACCTAGTCAACCATTCCCAAACCCTAGGAACTCTAGTCAAGCTCACTTGGCTGAAGAGAATCATATGAGTCAGTGCAATGCGATTCATACATTGCGGTCGGGAAAACAAGTTGATAACCAAGTATCAACACCATCAAGTTCTAAACAAGCATTCAGCTTGCCTGATCCCACTCCATCTCAACTTGATGCCAACAATACAAAAAAAGACAAGTCAGCCGAAGATATGCACAAGCCCATCGCACCCTACCCAAATAGGCTTAAAGATAAGCAATGTGCACAAATGGATAAGGTACGCGAGATTTTTAATCAAGTCAAGATCAATATACCTCTTCTTGATGCAATTCAACAAGTCCCTAAGTATGCCAAGTTTATTAAGGACATGTGCACAAAGAAGAGAAAGACTAATGTGCCCAAGAAGATTTTTCTAGCCACTAACATTAGTGAGCTATTGTCCAACCAGATCCCTGTCAAGTATAAGGACCCTGGTTGCCCCACCATCTCTTGCACAATAGGTCAAACTGCAATTAAGCATGCACTTCTTGATTTGGGAGCAAGTATCAACTTACTCCCCTTCTCAGTCTACCAACAACTTGGGTTGGGCGAACTTAGTCCGACTAAGGTTACAATCCAATTGGCTGACCGATCCATAAAAATTCCCAAAGGAGAAATTACCGATGTGCTCGTCCAAGTTGGGGAGTTTATCTACCCAGTAGATTTTGTTGTTCTGGAGACCGAACCTGTATCCACTCTTCGGTCTCAAACTCCCGTTATCCTAGGGCGTCCGTTCCTTGCAACTGCAAATGCGATCATAAATTGTAGGAATGGATCCATGAGGTTGACTTTTGGAAACATGACTAAAGAGGTCAATGTCTTCAACCTGGAAAACCAATCTCGTAAGATTAAAGACCAAGCATTTGAGGTGAACTTCATCGAGAACATTTGTGAAAAAGAAAGTGAAAATGAGTCTCTATTTCTTGACAAGTTATTTGAGGATAAGTGCGATTTTAGTGATAAGATGACACATGTTGAGGATTATAATTTTAAAGTTCCATTTAAAAAACGAAGATTTGATCTAAGTATCTTCAAAGAGTCAAGCACTGAAATATCGCATGAGAATATAGTTCAAGAAACTCCGATTGACTTAACTTTCGAAAGTCTCTTTGAAGAAGAACTCCTATGTTTAGATACACCGATTAAGGAGATGTTGGTTAATTATTCACTTCCAGGGAAAAGTGTTGATTTAAGTTTTGAGGAGATGTACAGAACTGAGCTAGAATTTCTCGGCAAGGAAGTTCCAACTGAAAGGTGTGATGAATTTTTGAATAATGGAGGTGGACATATGATGAGGAAGAGCCTAAAGAAGATGAAACTGGGGGGAGAGAAAGTTAAAACAAAAATGTTGGTCTCCCCATTGTGCCTTATAAAGAGAACCCATTGGAATGATGGGAAACGAGCTAGAGGGATGAATCCTAAGCAGCTCTAGGTGAGAGTAATACATGTGTTGTACATATTATGGTATACTATTATTCTTTGCCTCTCTTTACATTTTTCTTCATGCATTCATGCATTTCATACATTGAGGACAATGCATGAGATAAGTGTGGGGGAGGGTTTACTAACATAGAAAAGATTAATTAATAAAAAAAAAATATTTTTCTCTTTATTTGTTCTAACATTTCTAAAAAAAAAAAAATTAAAAAATTAAAAATTAAAAAAAATTTTTAAAAAAAAATTAAAAAATTAAAAAAATTTTAAAAAAAAGTTTTTTTTATAAAAAGGACAGTATTTTGACTTATTTTTTTGAAAGAAACCTAAGTTAGTTTTAAGGATTAGGAAAATCATGATTAGGATTTCTAAAAACTTGGTCAAAATAAATAAATTGTTTAAATTTTAGGTATAGGAGGAGAAATTGAATAATTAGTTAGTCTTAATTTTTACCTTAATGAAATTTGCATACCTAATGCATATCTAGGATTCTAAGACAAAGACCTTGTGCCTCATAAAAAAAAACGAAAAAAAAAAAATCACCAATTAAGCTGATACATGTGCCTCAAGAAGCATAAGTATTCATGCCTAAAGGTGAGTTCTAAATAAAATAAAGTCCTTAGTTTTGTGGCCTAGTTCACTCGAATTTGAGTCCGCGGGGTGTTTTCTCACCTGGTGCCCTAAAGCCGACCGGTTTGGGAGCCATCGACTTTAAGTTCGTTACATGGGTGGATTAGAAGGCCTAAGAAGACTAAGAAATATAATATATGTATTAACACATCTAATAATCAATTAGTTAGGTATGAGGGCCTCAAGAAGCCTTGATACTTATACGAAAGAAAATTAGATGAGTTATACATGCCAAAAAAAAAAAAATTATATTAACACATCTAATAGTCAATTAGTTAGGTATGAGGGCCTCAAGAAGCCTTGATACTTACACGAAAGAAAATTAGATGATGTTATAAAAATACTAAAGAGGCATGAGAGTCCAAGTTAAGGAATACCTAGATTCACAAGGGTGCGTATGACTTTTGGTAACGAAAAAGACTATATTAGAAATTCAATTTTAATCCTTACCAAAAATGAATAACAATTGACTTTATAAAGACTAGGTTTGAAGAATGAATAAAATTGAGGATCCTAAAACTTATAGACTACTTAGTCTCTTCCAATATAAGACAAATATTTTCCTTTTTATGGATTTTGTGGGTGTAATCCGCTGAAAACCCTCACGAGACAACACTCGTCCTCTAGGGTAACCTAGAGGTTTAACGGCTTGTTGCACGTGCTAAGTGCAATCGTGATTCCTACGAAAGTGAGTTAGCTAGGTTAGATTTTTCTCTTTCTTTTTGATTTTTACTCGAGGACGAGCAAAAAGATAAGTGTGGGGGTGTGATAGGTAGTGAAAAATGCATAATTGTCATCATATATACCATCACATTTGCACATTTATTCATATTATAATGCACATTTATTAATATTTCGTTATTTAATGTGTGCAGGCCTCGAAGTATTATTTTAATAAGAAATAAAGCTTAAAGAGCCCAAAAGCCCAGATCCAAGCCCATGTTTGAAGCCCAGGTGCAAAAGCGCAATTACAAGAAGTCAAAATGCAAATACAAGGGCTAAAAGTTGCAAATATCAGAGATTAGGGAAGGATAGACTTCTATCCAACCCTAAACACCTGCAAGATGAGGATAAAAGGCCAAGATAAAGAGGAATTTCGTGGAGAGAAGATTTGAAGAAATCTGGATTAAGGGTAACTTGATTACCAAGTTATCTCGAAAATCCAGATTAAAAGGCCAGGATCACACTTCTAGAAGCGGAATCCCACATGGACGGACCAGGAGAGGCCACGCGCCAAAGCGCGTGGCCAGAAACCCTAACTTTGCCGCAAATTGGCGGCAAAACTAGGGTTTTTGCGGCATTTTGAGCTTATCCGAGCCCAGTTTTCGTGGGCAGCTTCATCCGGGACTCCTCGGCATTCTGCACTATAAATATCTGTGCAGTCGCAACAGGGAGGGGCATCCAGAGACGTGTTAGGGTTTCTTTAGCTATTTTTCTTTAAATTTCAGCAAGTTGTAATCTTTGTTTCAAGCATGGTGTGGAGAAGAAGGAGCTTTGTAATTGGAGTTTACTCTCGAATAAAGGTTACCTTTTTGCCACTTAATTTCTGTCATTTAATTTTGCATTTACTTTGTGATTTCTTGAGTTTGGTTTGATCTGTGATCTCTCGATTCTTTTTATTTTCTCTCTTTCTTTATTCTTCTCATATAAAAAAAAGAAAAGAAAAATAATAAAAAGATGATGAACTAATCTTCCTTTGTGGTTTGCTGAATTCTTAAGCAACCCTAAGCATGTTTGGAGTTGAACCGATTAATAATACTTTTTAGAAACCTTAGGTTTAAAGTAGATTGCTTGAGGACTAAATGGATAATCAGCTTTCTAATCTAGGTTACACTTTTAAATAATTCCTCACCCTTCATATTTAAGAACTTTGACAGCGTAACTTCAAGGTAATGCTTTTCTTTCGCTATACTTAGATGTTAAGATGAAAATCGTGTTGAATGTTCAATTGTGCGAACTAGTATGATTCTAAACTCCTTTATTCTTGCTTGCATCTTCGCTAATAAACCTAGGATTAATTTCATATATATTAAGATGATGTTCAATCTCCTTAACTTGCAATAGGGTTGTGGCAGAAAATCAGTAAAAACCACATCTTTTATATCATATATATCTCTCAAATCTAATCTCTTTTCTTATTTGAAGCATACAGGGGAATCGGCCGAAAAGCTTGCATCGCATCCTTCCCTGAGGATCACGACCCGCTTGAAGCCCTTGCTACAGCGGATTCGCATTGAGACTAAGAAATCTGAACTTCACTTCTTTTATTCTTTAAAATCTCAATCAATAAGCCTTACTAGTATTTGAGTAACCTACAAAAATAGCCTCATAAGATCTAGCATCAAATTTTCCTAAATTATCTTTTGTATTTAAAACAAAACATTTACAACCAAAAACTTTAAAATACGAAACATTAGGTTTTCTAGAAAAATACATTTCAAAAGAAGTCTTAGTAGTATTTTTACACAAGAAAACACGATTAGATATATAGCATGATTTATTTACGGCCTCCGCCCACAAATAATGTGGTAGACCATATTCACTTAGCATTGTCCTAACCATCTCTTGTAAAGTTCTATTTTTACGTTCAACAACTCCATTTTGTTGTGGAGTTCTAGGACACGAAAGTTCATGCTTAATTCCATTTTCTTCACAAAAGTGGTAAAGGGTAGGTTAATGAACTCTCCTCCTCTATCACTTCTTATTCTTACTATTGAAGTTTCTTTTTCCTTTTCAACTCTTTTCTTAAAGGCTTGAAAATGTGAAAAGGCTTGGTTCTTATGTTCAAGAAAGAAAACCCAAGTAAAACGTGAAAAATCATCTACTAAAACATAAGCAAATCTACTCCCACTTAGACTTTTGGTTTGTGTTGGGCCAAATAAATCCATGTGGATCAACTCCAAAGGACGTGATGTCATGATATCCTTAATTGACTTGAAAGAAGACTTAGTTTGTTTCCCAAATTGACATGCGTCACAAACTCGGTCCTTTTCAAAATTCAAACAGGGAATACCTTTCACCATTTCCTTTGTGTTAAGCCTAGATATATGGTCAAAAGAAATGTGGCCTAATCTTCTATGCCACAACCAAGAGTCGTCATCGAGGGCTTTTAAACATGTTATATTACAAGACATATTTAACATATCTATCATATAAACATTACTTTCACGAAAACCAGAAAACACACAAGTATTAGAAATTCTATCAATTACTTTACAAACAACATTATCAAAAACTACATCAAATCTTTATCACATAATTGACTAACACTCAAGAGATTATGCTTGAGGCCGTCAACTAAAACTACATTCTCAATTAAAGGGGATGTGCCAAGTTTTACATTACCGATACCGATGATTTTACCCTTGGCGTCATCTCCGAAGGTGACGGTGCCACCTTCATGGTATCTTGATAGGGTTGCAAAGTTGTTGATATCCCAAGTCATGTGCCTTGAGCAACCACTATCAAGATACCACAATCCTCTACGTCGTTGGGCTTTGGAAGGTACCTACATCATTTAACAAAATCGTTGATTTTGGTACCCAAACTTTCTTGGGTCCTTGGAAGTTAGTATTTCGAACCCAAACATTATGATGAGATGCACTTAGTCTATCATAGCAAAAATTGGCTAAGTGCCCTTTCCGCCCACAATGTGAACATGAGAACACTCTACCATACATGAATGCATGATGTGTGTGTGGAGTGTGAGCATGTGTGTGTGAAGTGTGAGCATGCTTTGGGGGTTTGCCACGATGTAAAGGTTGTGTGGTATGTACATGAGTATGAGCATTATGAACATTTTTCTTAGAGGCTTGTTTCTTAGGGAACATAGCTTCAATCTTTTCTTATCAAACTCAGTACACTTTTTCAAAACAATACCTAAAGAATCTATTCTTTCCTTAAGCATGATAATCTCATCAACAAATGGGGACTTGCCTTTATAAGAAGTCTTATATTTATCAAATTCATTTTTAGTGGAAACCAAAGTAGAATGCAAGTTATTATTTTCTTTAGAAAGATTTACAACTTGAAGACTAAGAGATTCATTTTCCTTTTTCATTTTTAAATATTTTTTCTTTAAGAAATCATAATTATGAGAAAGTTCTACAAATGCTTCTCCTAGTTCATTCATAGAAAGATCTTCATCAAAAGAAGTGGAAGGGTTACCTTGTTAGTGCTTTCATTAGCCATGTAGCACATGTTGGCGGTGTCGATCTCCTCCTCGGATTCGCTCTCGGAATCCCATGTTGCCTTCATAGCTTTCTTCTTGAAGGGCTTCTTGGATGAAGAAGGCTTCACTTTATCCGGACATTCCGCTACAATGTGTCCCGGCTTTTGGCAATTGAAGCATATGATCTTTCTTTCTTCTTTGCCTCCTTGCCATCTCCTTCTACCTTAGAATTTCGCCTTGTTGTACATCCTCCGGACATTCTTGACAAGAAGTGAGAGCTCTTCGTCATCTTCTTCTTCATCATCTTCGTCGGAGTGAGTAGCTTGACTTTTGAAAGCTATGGTCTTCTTCTTGGAGGGAGCCATCTCCTCTCTTACTTTCCTTTCCATCTCATGGGTTTTTAGATTCCCAATGAGACCAATTAGCTCTATCTCATCCTTGTCGTTGAGTTCCTTCAAGGTTGTAGCCTTGACTTCCCATGAAGGAGGAAGAGCCCGGATGATCTTTCTTACTCTTTGATCATTGTTGATGCCCTCACCTAGAGAAGAAAGTCCATTAGTAATCTTGGTAAATTTTGTAACCATATCATCTATGGTTTCATTCTCTTGCATGCTAAAATTTTCATATTGGGACCGAAGAAGGTCTATCTTGGCCCTCTTCACTTGTGATGTCCCCTCATGTGTGACTAACAAATGGGTCCAAATCTCGTATGCGGATTTGCAATGGATGACTCTAGCTATGTCATCATCATTGAGGGCTTGTAGGAGTGCATAATGAGCCCTAGCATTGGCATCAAACTCCTTGGTCTCAATTTCGGACCAAGTAGATTCATCACCGGTGGGTGTGGTAAAAGATTTGGTCACGGCCTTTGCAACTCGGCTACCTAGAGATTGCAAGAACACGGTCATCTTAACCTTCCATATGGGAAAGTTAAGTCCATCAAACTTAGGGGGTGTCTTGATACCATCGGCCATGTTTACTAAATGAGTATGAATGAAATGATTAGCAATGTGAGGATCTCTCTAAGGTTGTTAAGCCAAATCCTAGAGTCCAAGCTCTGATACCAATTGAAATACACCTAGAGGGGGGTGAATAGGTGTAATTGCTAATCTAATGATCTTTTTAAACTTAAGTTAATATGAGTGATGCAACGATCTCTCAAAACACGACTAGGAGCCGAATACCCGGTGAAGGGTTCTGAACTCCGTCCTCCCAATTCCCCTTAAAGATGGGTTAGAGGTGCGCAATGCAACCGTGTTGTATGAGATTTGATCGAACAAGATAAGAATGAAATGCTATGATGAAATACACACAATAAATATCACAAGTAAAATAAACAAGAGAGAATTGCACAAGTAAAGGGTTAGTTCTCAAGCAAATAATTGAAGACAATATAAAGCAAGAGAAATGTAAAGCAAGATGACGCAAGGCAATTGCAAACACGAATGATTTGTTTCGAGGTTCGAGCCACCGCTCTAGTCCCGCCTTCACCTCCGTGAAGGGTTTCCACTATCCACCGAGGATGCCTTACAATTTGGTCTACCGAAGACCGAGCACGGAGCTCCACACCTTACAAAAGAACCTCAACCTTAGAGGTTGCTCCACAAGAAGAGAATCACAAGAACAAGAGTGATCACAACAAGATCACTAAACTCTTTCTCAAACACTTTTACAATTCTCACTCTTTTTACAACTTCACTATAGTATGAGTAATGGATTTTTGGCTCTATGAAGTGTGGTGAGAAAACTTCAGTTGTAGAGTGATATTAGCAATCAAACACAACTGAAAAACTAGCTCAAAAGATTGGAATTGAAAGCTTTAAAACAATTTTTCCTTTTCTCTTTGAAAACAATGAAAACTTGAGGATTTTTTCTAAGTGAATAACAAAGACCTATTGCCCTCTATTTATAAGGAGAGAATAGGTTAAAACTCTTTTCTTTACACCTAATTTGACCTGCAAAAGGCCCCCAACAACTCTCTAAAACTCTGTTAAAGAAGAAAGAAAAAACAGATTTCAGAACTATCCCAAAGAGGAAAGAGCCGTTGGCCAGCAGCAGGCTTGGCGGTCGACCGGTCCGGTCGACCGTCGCCTTGCTGGCAAAGAGCCGTTGGGCTCCGGTCGACTGTCCGGTCGACCGTCCTCTTTGAGGAAACACAGTTTCCTTCTACCGGTCGACCGGTCGGTCGACTCAAACAAACCGAGAGAGGATCTGCTTACAGTCGGTCGACCGGTCGGTCGACCGACAGACGTGCACAAACGTGCACGTCCTGGCACTGGCGCCGGTCGACCAGGCGGTCGGCCGGTCAGCCTGAAATAAGAAAAAAAGTATTTTCTGACTTAGGAAAAGTTTGTAAAATAGTTTTGGTTTTGAACAATCTTAAGTAACATGCTAGTAGGAGTATATACACATGATCTAAACATGTTATTTATTTTGTAAAACTTAAGATCATGTAAATATCTACTAAGGCATGAGACTAAATTTAAACATGAAAACTTAAAGAACAAGACTTCATATTTTAATAAAAACAAATTGTGTATGTGTATCCTAGAGCCAAATATCCTACACTCAAACTTTAACATTCTATTCTTACAATGTTCTAAGGAGTTCAAGGCTTCAAGAGGGGCTTTCTCCACTTGATCTTCAATTTTGCATCTTGAGCCCAATTTGAGTTGTCTTGAGTCCAAGTCACCTTCCTTTAGGGAAGAAAACACTTATACAAGATAGAAAACCTGAAACACACTTAAACAACAAATAACATTAGTACAAATAACTAATATGTTTTGTAATCATCAAAACACACTAAAGACGGGTGATTGTAACCTTGGGCCAACAAATCATTCTACCTTTTCACACTCCATTTTGGGACAAGGCGGTTGACAAAATTGACTCCGAAATTAATTATGGAATTTGGAAATTAGATGGGGTTAAATTTTAATAAAAACTATTCATATGTGCATCATTTTAGTGGGTTATATAAGAGAGATTTCTTGTGGGTTCCTCCGAACTCCACGAAAATTCGACTGGCCGCATTTCATGGACTAATCAGACCACAACCGGAACCACCACCTTAAGGTAATATTTTCCTTCCCTTTCTTCTTTTTCATGCATCTATGCATTAATTCATACATTGAGGACAATGCATGAGATAGGTGTGGCGGAGGGTCTAACATAACTTGTGTTTTTTTCTTTTTATAAAAAAAGAAAATAAAAAATTATTAACATTTTCTTTACTTTTAAAAACATTTTGAAAATATATTTTGACATTTTTTTGTAAGAAATTAAGTCAATTTAAGGAATAGGAGAATCATAATTAGGATTTCTTATAATTTGTCAAAATAAGATTATTTATTTGATTTCTAAGGATAGGAAGAAAGTTTTTGAAAGTAATTTAGTCTTGATCTTTACCTTTAAGAAATATGCACACCTTATATTTTGTATTCTTTTCATTACACTCCTACATTTATCGTGTAATAAATCTGCGAATTTTCTTGTCTTAAATATCTATTTTGCAGAAGATAATAATGAAGAGAAAGAGGATTAAACCAAATAAATACAGTTAAAATCAGATTTAACTGGATCTATTTGGTTAGCTGAGGATGATCCTAGATCCAGTTAGAACAAATCAAGGATTGGAGCAAATGTTCAGCTGAAGATCAGAGCAAATCAGAAAGATAACACCAAATGAAATCCAATAAAATTTAGATTTCTATAAATCTATTTTAGTTAGCTAAAAATTAACTGAGGATAATATCAAATACAAAGAGATAAATGGACAGAGAGAAGATCAACGGATGAGATGAAGTAAGTTTGACTCAGATTCTGACTGAATACATTTTAGTATTTGAATCATAACTTTTGCTACTGAATCTCAAATCTAATGCTTCAAGATGATATAGAAAGAAGACTTATAGGGCTACAACTCTTATGTTGATCAGTATTTCTAATTCTATCATTTGATAAGTGATATTCAGCAATTAATACGCCAACAAACTGCAGATCAGAACTGAATATTCACATCAAATCAAGTTTGGAGATAAGGGGAGGATTCAAATTCAGAAATAGCCAGCTTTCCCTATCTTCATACTCCTCTAACCTCTGCATTTCTTCTATAAATACCTGCAATCTCAAAGGCAAAAAAAAGGACCAAGCAGAGATAGATTTTAGACTAGTTTTTCATTCTTTTTAGTGTAGGTTTTTATTTTCTTTTTATGTAATTTTTATTTCTTTGTAAGTATAGGTTAGATTGAGATTCATGTAAGTAAGAGAGAGAGGCTTATGTTGAGAGTGACACCGATGTACCCTCCTCCTTTCTGCCATCGTTTCTGCAAGCAATAAAAGGTAACTTTTTTTTATGTTCGTCTTTACTTTTGTTTTCTTCTTCTTCTTTCTACTTTTCATCTTTTGGTTATGATGAGCATCCAAGTGAATCTAGAAGCATCAGTATACCATGTTTTTGTGAGTGCCACCGATATTTCATGATGATGTTCTCCTCCTCAAGATTCCGTATCATTTTATTCTTGTTCATCTTGATGATGTAATGCGAATGGGGACTGAGCTCGATCTTATGGGTTATGCGTTGATCGCCTCCGAAGTAAGGTAAAACATGCAAGGGTTCTAGGTAAGTCATCAACCAAAGGAGGTAAGTAATTTTTAGATTCTTTTATTTTTATTCTTTAGTTTAGAACACCACAATCTACCACTTCTTTTATCACTCCTTTTCCATTTTTTTGTACATATCATCTCTAGTTTCTCCATCTTCTCATTCTACCACTTTCTTCCTAACTTAACTTTAACTCCATTTTTCTCTTTTCTTTTTAAGAACTAAAAGAAGATTTTTAACCATTCTTTGTAACTTAAAAAAGAAGTTGCTGAAAAAGCTTCCATCGCTAGTCCCTCCTTGTGGATCACAACCCGTATAGCCACTTGCTATAGCGGTAGAATTGAGCACCCTGCACTACTGTTTTAAAAGTTCTGAAATTCTGTATTTTTTGTGCAGGTTCCAAGCTTAATCATAAACCCTCCACTACACTTATCTCATGCATTATCCTCAATGCATCGTGAATATATGTATGCATGAAACAAATAGAGAGGGAAGAAAAAATCACCTTAAGGTGGTGGTTTCGGTGGTGGTCTGATTGGTTCACGAAATGCGGCCCAATACAATTTGCGTGGAGTTTGGAGAAACCCACCAGAGACCTCTATAATACAACCCACTAAAATGATATATGCATTTATAATTTTTATTAAGACTTTTACCCTATTTAATTTCCAAATTTCAAAATAATTTCGGAGTTAATTTTATCAACACCTTTGTCCCAAATGGAGTATGAAAAGATGGAATGATTGATTTGGGCTCAGGAAGTGCAGAAACTAATACTGACTCAGGAATTTGGCTTAAGTCAAGTAAAGGTTCAGGAGTCAAAATTGGTTCAGGAATCGGGTCCAAATTAAAAAGTTGAAATTCAAGTCCACAGTCATTTTCCCACAATGGAATGTGACTTTCTAAGATTGGTGATTCAATTTCAAGAATGACAAGTATGGAAACCAAAACTGACTCTAAAATGTTACTCAATTTGGGTAACAAAACTGGAGTCAATATTGATTCAGGAATTTGAACTGGATCACAAATTTGAGGATCAAAGTCACATTCTTGTCTAAGTTCAATTTCTTTGAAAGGAAAACTTGCCAATTTGTCAATGGGACATTCAAAAGTATGAAATTGATCAAGTTCAATATGATGATCATAAATGATTGGTGATTCAATTTCACGATGAATTGGCACAGGACCCAATGTTGACTCGGGAAAATCCTAAAATCAGGTAAAAACACCTAAGTCATTATAGAATCAGGCAGTAAAACTGATTTGCCAAGTTGAGGTTCAGGATCATATTCATCTCAAGTTCAATCTCAGGAAAAGGATAACTTGCCAAAATGTCAATGGGATTTTCAACATTTGAAGTTTGGTCAAGCTTAGATGGGTGTGCTGAAATTGAATCTTGGTTTCCAAAATGACAAGAGTCCTGGGTCAGATCAATAGAGTTAGGGATATCTAAATTGGTCAAAGGTTGATAAGATAGAGTTTTCTCATTCCTATAAATGCTAACCAATTGACTCAATTGTGTTTCCAACCTATTGATAGACTGGGCAGAAGATTTTTGAAATTATAGTGCGGACTCCTGCAAGACTTCTATACTCTTTTCTAGATGTGATGTTTCTTCAAGTGGATGCTCTAGAATGGGAGCGTAGGAATCTTGGTTTCCTCATGAGTCAAATTGATAGAGTTAGAGATATTTGGATTGGTCAAAGTTTGATAAGAGAGAGTTTCCTCATTCCTATAAATGTTGACCAATTGACTCAACTGTGTTTCCAACCTATCAATGACTGAGAAGAAGATTTTTGAAATTGTAACGCTGACTCCTAAAAGAATTCTATACTCTTTTCTAGACTTGAGTTTTTCTTCAAGTGGATGTTCCAGAAAAAGAGTATAAGATTCTTAGTTTTGGAAAGAAGTGAAGATTGTAAGTCCAACATATTTTGAGATTGAAGCTCGACTCACGCAAGAGTTCCTTACTCATTTCTAGGGCAGATGATTGTTCATTATAAGGAGGTGGAACTGAGTAAGACTCTTGAAAATATTATGGAATTGGAGAGGCCATCACTTTATGAAATTGTCGCTCAACTTCTTGTAGGTTGACATCTATACTCTTTTCTAACTTGGATTTTTCTTCAATTGGTGGTTCTAGAAAAGAAGTATAGGAAGCAAAATTGGGAAACAAATACTGTGGATATTGTGAAGATTCTAGATAAGGTGGTTGAAAATTTAACGCGGGGGAGTTGAATTCCCATTGACTCTGTGAAGAGTGAAAATTATTTTGAAAATTATGGTTATAAGATTGGGGGTATGGGTTGTATTGATTCAGATAAGTCCAACCCGGTGTATTTGGTTGGTTCATATTATAAAAAGGCGGGTTAAAATTATCAAATCAAATGGGGTTGGTGTGAAGTATGGATTCATATTAGGATTGAAAGAATTATTGTTATTGAATTCCATTTCACAAACAATCACAAACAAAAAAGAAAAAGCAAGCAACAAACAAAAAGAAAAGAAAAAATCAAAACCAAGCCTATACTAAGGTTGACCTAGACCTAGACGACTCCTAACTGGTCGATTACCCAGGGGAGGTTGTTGTATGAATCTGACCACAAGCTAATCGGCCAGGTGCGGGCAAAATACGGTGGGAGGTATCCGTGCGTAAGTAGCAACGGGCCTTAATTACGCCAACCACAGTATCTTCGAGGCGTAACCTCTTAATCCTCAACCTTAGACATCGATTTAACGAGAGTAAGATTCAAAACAAGTTCCACCATCGATCAATCTCTTAATGAGTCCGAGATGTCCCTAGGGCCAACGTCTATCAATTTTTATTAGGGCCTGGGTCGTGTGAGTAGGGAGGTGATTTTTGGGCTAAGGAAAGGTGATGAAATCCCCACCTTATCTTGTATGGGTTTTGCCCTTAATTTCAATTCGTGCAAGTGTACAATATAGACAAGAAGATAACACAAAGCGAGTAAATCACCCACGTGTTTGTCCTTTGCTATAAACAATGCCATATCTACACCTCAGTTCAAATCACAACAACAGAACAAAATACAGTATATTGGAATTGAATTTGACACGTGCCTAAATGCAAATGTCTAAACCGTTTTTAAAGCGTCCAAATACCGTATTTTAGTTCTTTAATTTATTGCAGTGTTCAGGCAATCAAAGTAGGAAAGTAATAATATAGATCAACTAGCTAATACAATGAACACAACCCACCACAACAAGATACACAATTATCACAAAATTGCCGCGTCTCCGCAACAAAAGTCGCGTTTTCGCGGCTTTCTTTAGAAGCTGGGTCCGTGCTTTCTAGAGCATGAAAGTACACCTAGAGGGGCGGTGAATAGGTGTACGGCTAATCTAAGACAAATAATGTGAAAATTAAAAAATTAATTGCAACACACTTAGTGTAACCAAAGAGTGTAGCCGAATTTCCGGCGAAAGGCTCTAGACTAACTCCTCTTGATTCCTCTAAATAAGAGTTGAGGTGCTATATGAAGCTCTCTTGGTTAAACACAAGTGAGGCACACAAACAAACTAAGCATGTATATGATATGACAATATGAATCAATGCACAATGTAAGAGAGAGAGTAAGAGAAAGTGGATCAAACACAAAATACAAGATATGTTTCGAGGTTCGAGCACACAGCTCTACGTTCCTGCTTTCACACAGAAGGATTTTCACTAACTCGTCCACACAGGACTTCCCATACAGGGAACCTCCACTGAGGATTTGGGGCAAATACAATCGGGAGTACACAACTCCTCTCTCCAACAATTACAACCTATCACTAGAGGCAAGGCACTAAGCCTACACAATATCAACCTCACAAATGAGGGATAGGCACAAAGCCGCTCAAATAACAATCACCTCACACTTGAGGGATTCCAACACAATCTCCACCTGTCACTAGAGGGAGCCAAATACCACTTCCACAATCACCTCACACTTGAGGGATATCAACTCAATCACCTCTCACTAGAGGGATAACATAAAGATGGAAGGTTTACAACTTGGT
Source organism: Agave tequilana (assembly GCA_038442645.1). Classification (NCBI taxonomy): domain Eukaryota; kingdom Viridiplantae; phylum Streptophyta; class Magnoliopsida; order Asparagales; family Asparagaceae; genus Agave; species Agave tequilana. The sequence goes on from JAVJIF010009368.1 coordinate 67,755, forward strand.
GGTCAAACAACCACAAACCAAATCTTTTCTCACAAAACAATTATCCTATAGATAAGATAGTTAGATAAGCTCAAGTGTGAGAAAATCAAGGTGTTTGAAAATCAAATAACAAAGAAAAATACTTAGGAAAACAACTAGTATTTGATAGAAATGAAGAACAAAACAAATATCCCAAATCTCTATTTTTCTTTGAATTTTTCCAACCCTTGAAAAAAAATAAAGATAAAATCTTTTAGCTCTAAAAACTCTTTTAAAAACTTGTATTAAAATACTTGAGAAGATGAAAATTTTAGCTATTGAAATTCTTCATCAAAATAACAAAGAAATGGGTATTTATACCCTCATTTCAAATCTGCCCGTTGGCAGCTGAAAAGGGCCAATTTGCCCTTCTGGTCGACCGGCCAACGGTCACATTTTTGACCGTTGAGCCCTTCGGTCAACCGGCCCGGTCGACCGAGACTGGTTACAGAGAGCAGAGCTCTCTGCCGGTCGACCGACCTGGTCGATCGGGGCCATTTTCAGAGAGCAGAGCTCTCTGGACGGTCGACCGTCTCGGTCGACCGTCCTCCAGCCTAAAGCTGGGGTGCACGCTTGTGCACGTCGGTCGACCGCACCGGTCGACCTACTACTGCTACGGTCGACCAGTCCGGTCGACAGACAGTAAGCCAGTCCAGCCATTTTGGGACTTAAAACTTGAGTTTTTATCTTTAATTAAATCTCATAAAAACACATAAATTTCACAAAAATAAGTTCATATATTATCTTTGAAATACAAACATGTGTGATAAAAATTCAACACATATTTCAAACTATTTGAACTATTTTTGTGTTGTTGAAAATTTGCCTTAAACCAAAACTGTATTTTTCAAAACTTAGATTTTTGAAATGGAAATCCGATTTTTTCAAACACTTGTAAATACAAAAACATGATATTTAAACAACTTTGAAGCATATTGTATATGGATAGAATCCAATATACATGTAAATATTATATCTATGTTTTTGGCATTTAAATTCAAAAATAAGTTTTGTTTTAATACAAAATTCCAAACACATGAATAGGCTTATCAAAATAAGTTTTTCTAAATAGATGAAGCATAGATGTATATAGATCAAATCTAATATACATTAAACCATGTAAACTTATTTTGATTCTATATATTCATCAAAACCAAGATCAGTTAAACCGAAAAACCAAAACATGAAACTTGTGTGTGTATTGTGAACTTGAGCATATCAATACTATCTAATCTTTAACACATGATCTAAACAAAATCTTAACTAAAATAAACCGAAGCCTTCTTGTAGAACTTCGTCTCCAAGTCGACTCGATTCAAACGCGATCCAACGAGCTTGACTCCAACCGAGTGTTAGATGTGAACTTGACGTTCGGGCTCTTGAATCACCTTGTAAAAGCTCCACAACACCTTTGTTGAAGCTAATCACCAACTAATATCTTGGTTAAATATCTAAAACTAAATATCACAAGATTATTAGTAAACTATAACTACATGAGTTGATCATCATCAAAACTAGAGTGAAGGGTTTCTGGGCCAACAATCTCCCCCTTTTTGATGATGACAAAACTCATGGAGTTATATATGCATGGATTAAAGTTAAGCTTCAAAGAAGCTCCCCCTTTCATGCATAGCAATAAACAGTAAAGATATATCATGAATGTTATAAACAAATTTAAACAAACATGGTAATAAAGGACATGATCTTTTATACAAATGAATTAAACATGCTCTTGATACCAAAATTTTAAAATAAACATGTTCTTAAAACAAAGTTGCTCTTGATACCAATAAAAATTTCAATAAAAATGTTGCTCTTGATATCAATAAAAACTCCAATAAGAACTCTTGATACCAAAAAAAAATAATATCAAAATATGCTCTTGATACCAATACTTGATACCAAATAAAAACAACAAAACAATATGCTCTTGATTCCAATATCTCTTGATACCAATATTAGCAAAACATAAAAACAAATGCTTAACCATGCATAAATAAACATGCATATATAAATACTTCTCTCCCTTTTTGTCAATCATCAACAAAGGTGTTAAAGTGAAAACAATATTTTCTCCCTTTTTGTCAGAAACCAAAAAATCAACAAAGGGGTACAAATATAAAACAATAAAGGGCATGAATAAGATGCATAAATCCAAAATATCTCTTCCCTTTTTCTCTTTATGCTTAAATCAAAACTTTATGATACCCAATTGAAAAATATATCAATTTAGTATATAGGTATACATAGAAACATCATGATACCAATTTATGATATCAATTGAAAATAAACAAAACATACCAATTGAAAGTAAAAAAAACAATATTGAAGGTACACAAAACATTTTGAAGATAACCAACAAAAAAATTTTGATATCAATTGAAAGGTATAAATATATATCGGCAATCTTGATACCAAAAGAAAAAAATTAGTACCAATTGGAAATATTTTATACTTTTGATACCAATTTGAAAATATAAACCAATTTTTATGGTTAAATACTAAACTCATTTTGCAATAAAGATACCAAATAGAGAATAATATCAATTTAACATTTTGATACCAATATTGAAAATGAAACATATATCAATTGAAAATAATTTTCATTAGGGGCGTATGATACCAAATTAAAAATCGATATCATTTTTCAATCATTTTCCAACATAAAACTTGGGAGTAAAACACTAATTGTAAACCAAAACCGATTAAAGGTAAAAACATGAATTTTCTCCCCCTTTATGAAACTACCAATGAAAACGATGCATAAGCTTGTATAGGATACCAATTTAAAATAATTGTCATTAAGGTTAAAATCAAGCTTAGCATAACATGGTTTGTTCTTTAAGATATAAAGATATAAGCACAATCAAAACACATATATATATGTATGAAAGATTAAATATCAATCGAAATTGATATTATTTGAAGTTAAAGCATACATATATAGAAAAAATATGAGTATACAAGATAAAAATCAATTGATGATACCAATTGAAAACACAATAAGGAACAAGTATATAACTCATACTTTCTACCACCCATTTCATGCACATATTTAAATAGATTTATAATAATGAGCATATAAGGCATGGTCACCCAACCAACCGCCCTGATATAGGCAGGGGTTTTCAAAAAAAGTTTAAAAATAATCATAATAGGTTTGAAAACTCTACCACATGAAGAATACGAACTAGTTATATGAAAAACTTGAAAACTAGTACGAAATCCTTTAAGTAAGGAATAAAACAAAAATATATTTCATGAAAAATATGAAAGTCACATAATCATCAACACTCAAAATTATAAAGCATATATCATACTCATGAAAATGAAATCATGAGAAAACATCAAGTAATGTGAGTGTACAAGTTTCGTATGAAAGACATAGTCATGAAATAGGCAATTAAGCTCAATTATTAAATTTCTTATCAAAAACATGAAAATCATCAAAACTAAGAATCATTCAAGGTATATGTATGATTTATACAAACTAGAGTATACATACATATCAAAATATAAACGAGTCCACAAAAGTATATCCATGAAGGCAAGTGACTCAAGGATATATATGTATAACTAATAGTTTAGACAAAATAGACATATACATGAAGTTTAAAAAACAAACATGAAAACATGTACAAAAATAGAGAATACAAGTCAAAATGCATGAATCATCAAAACTAGGCTATACTCGTACATCTAATGGGTACAAATGAGTATTTAAGCACAAACATATAATAATCTATTTGTGTCTCACTAGTTGTACAAGTATATACTCAAATTTTAATGAAAACTAACATCTAAACATGTAATTAAATCATGAAGTACAAAAATTAAAACAAAAACTCATATGATCATTATGGTAAATGCACATATCTTAGATCTATGATATATATGATAGCTAAAACAAATGTGAGAACAAAAAAAAAAATAATCCATATAAAATATGGGTGTCTCAAATACTAATTATGTATATCACAAATCTAAATATCAAGGCATTTAACATACTTAATCATGAAACATCAAAACATGCTAAAATTAATGATATGAAAAGCATATAAACATAATGAGGAGTAAGAGATCGTTACCAAAACCAAAAGGGCACATCTCCATGTCTCCAAGCCAGGGTGGTCCTCCCACCAAACTCCCCTTGAAAGTGATGCATCCAAATTATCCTCTTTTAAGCTTGGAACGCGTCCACCTCAAGGCACCATCACTCCCACGTCAAGTGAGAGCCCACACCTACATCAAATAAAATAGGAGTAGTCTTTGTTACCCACCTCTTTTGGGTCCATGGAGGTTAGTTCCTTTCTTAACCCAAACAAATTTATTTGCTAAATTTGAATCATTTATCTTATCATAACAAAATTTATCAAGGTGGCCCTTTCGTCCACAATGTGTACATGTGTACACATGAGCATACAAAGTGTGATGAGTGTGAACGTGAGGAGCATGTGTATGCCGTGGTTTGTGTGCATGCATAGGAGGAACTTGTTGTTTTCTATTGATTTTGCAAAGGGGAAAACTTACAAAAAGGGGTCGAGGAGCAAAATTACAAGTATTCTAAAAAAAATTGCAAGTAGATCTCTTCTGAGATTCTGGAAAAGTGTGCCGATAGGAGTCTGGTCAGCGCGCGACCACTTTGTCCCTTTGACGATGTGATCGATGGGATTCCCTTCTCGCCTGGTTTGGGGATCGGAGAGCAGAAGGTTGGTAGAACCCTCTTGTTACTTCTCAAAACTGCCTCCACTTGGAAATTCCTTCTCGCCTGGTTCCGGAGATTCCTTGAAAGGAAGGAAGGTATTAGGGTATCGGCACCCTAATTAGAGAAGCAGTTCTCTGAATTCTCTGAATTCTTGGAAGCAAGAGAATAGATCTCTGTTTAGCCGTCTCTCTTTGTGCGTGTGTGTGCGTATGTTTTTGCGCCTCTTCTGCCTGTGCCTCTGGTGGGCTATTTATAAGGAGAGCAGGGGTATAATTGTCCCTTGAAAATCTGGAAACAGATTGAATCAATCTGTTTAAATCTGAAAAGTAGCCTTGCTGCGAGGCTAGCATCAGCTTCTGCGAAGTTAGGAATAGCAGGTAGCGTCGATCTCCTGATCTGTTTTGATTCTTTCCAAATAATTGAAAGATCTCCCCTGATCTTCTTACTTGTTTTAAGAGAGTCAAGAGATTATAGCAAGCAACAACCAAATTTGGTCTCAGATTTGATCTTGATTAGATTTGATCTTGATCTTGAATTGATTTGATCTCATCTGGAGATTTAATTGGTCAATGGTTGACCATAACAGACCCGCAGCGAAGCTGCCGCGTCGAGCTCACAGCGGAGCAAGAAGGAGCATTCTGGCGAAATTAGAAGAAAGCTCTTTAGCGGAGCTGGATAAACATCTGTGGCGAAGCTACCATTCTTCTGCGCGGTTGCGTGTGGTTTCGAGCGAAGCTAACTCTCTGCGGAGTTAATTGAGCACTTTAGGCGAAGCTGTAAGTTAGCTCCCTGATGGAGCTTTGAACGACTCCAAGGCGAAGTTGGGCAATCTTAGCCTCTCAGGCGAGGCTATCCCTTTGGGCTCATGTGATGCTAAGTGTTGAGATAACCTAGCATCTTGACCTGCTTAGGTCTCTTCAAAGACAATTTGGGCTCACTGTCTGCTTCACTGGATCAGTAGAGTCCAAGTTGCTGATTTGTCTCTCGGAGATGGGTACAGAACTGGTCGTCAGCTTATCTGTTACTTGTCTTTTGTAAATGTCAACAAGTTTAGACATTGTTCAGGCCAGTCAAGAATCTTGTCTTTTTTAGAGTGTCAACACTTGTTTCTTTCGAAACATAAATTCTAAACGTGTGTGTTTCATGGCACATTGGCTCAAAGTGGAGCCCAAACAATCAACACTCTTCTTTAAAACATGTATATCATTTTCAATAGAAGAAGAAGTAGAGCATGCAATAGGTAAGCTAGAAGGTGAGGCTACACTAGCATGGCAAACATGTGAGTTAATATTATTTTTCAAAAAAATGTTCTTCTTAGAAATCAAATCCAATTCCTTTGAAATAGAAACAATTTTTATTTTTAAAGATTCATTTTCTTTTACAACAAAATCAACTTTTGAAGAGAAAGCCTCATTTTTCTTCAAACATTTTCACAATCATTTTTGGTTTTCAAAATTTCATTTTCTTTTAGGGCAAGGTAAAGTTGGGATTTAAGTGAGTCACGTTCACTTGAAATCTCATCCCTCTTTTGCAAAACCAAATCAAGTTTAGAAGATAAGTTTTCATTTTCTTTGTTAAGTCCAAAACTTTCCTTTTTCAAAAATTTATATTTTTCAAGCAATTTTTCACATACAATAGAAAGTTTTTCATTTAATGCATCAGCATCAATAATATTATCTCCTGAAGAACTAGTACAATCATCTAGCTGAGATTCTGAATATACCTCAAGGGAGTCATTCCCTTGGACCATGTAGCAACATTGTTCGGATTCTTCTCCACTAGATTTCTTCTCCATAACGTTTGGCGTTTGAAGCTCAGAGGAGGTCAAAGTGTTTCACACTGCAAAAGCGGAATCACAATGAGAAACCAACATAAGATATTCTTTGTTAAGCGTGCTCCTAAGTGCCTAAGTGGCTTGTGCATTGGCCTCTATATGCTTGCTATTACCAAGATAGGATTTCTTGGTAGCGGCAAGGAAAACATGCAAGCCTAGGGTTTATAGGTACATACTCATTCTAAGCTTCCATACGTCGATGTTAGAAACATCAGACATAGGAGGGGTCATGAAATCCATGAGTGTGTGTAAACAATATAAGTGTACAAATACAAAATTAAATTAGCAAACCAAGATCACACTCCTAGGTGGTTAAACCTAATATCAGGAGCGTAGGCTCTGATACTAATTGAAAGTACACCTAGAGGGGGGTGAATAGGTATACAGCTAATCTAAGACAAATAATGCGAAAATTAAGAACTTAATTGCAACACACTTAGTGTAACCAAAGAGTGTAGCCGAATTCCCGGTGAAGGGCTCTGGACTAACTCCTCTTGATTCCTCTAAATAAGAGTTGAGGTGCTATATGAAGCTCTCTTGGTTAAACACAAGTGAGGCACACAAACAAACCAAGCATGTATATGATATGACAATATGAATCAATGCACAATGTAAGAGAGAGAGAGTAAGAGAAAGTGGATCAAATGCAAACAATAAGATATGTTTCGAGATTCGAGCATACAGCTCTACGTCTCCGCCTTCACACAGAAGGATTTTCACTAACTCGTCCACACAAGACTTCCCACACAGGGAACCTCCATTGAGAATTTGGGGTAAATACAATCGGGAGTACACAACTCCTCTCTCCAACAATTACAACCTCTCAATAGAGGCAAGGCACTAAGCCTACACAATATCAACCTCACAAATGAGGGATAGGCACAAAGCCACTCAAACAACAATCACCTCACACTTGAGGGATTCCAACACAATCTCCGCCTGTCACTAGAGGGAGCCAAATACTACTTCCACTATCACCTCACACTTGAGGGATATCAACTCAATCACCTCTCACTAGAGGGATATCACAAAGATGGAAGGTTTACAACTTGGTGGTCTTACAACCACAAACTAAATCTTTTCTCACAAAACAATGATCCTATAGATAGGATAGTTAGATAAGCTCAAGTGTGAGAAAATCAAGGTGTTTAAAAATCAAATAACAAAGAAAAATACTTAGGAAAACAAGTAGTATTTGATAGAAATGAAGAACAAAACAAATATCCCAAATCTCTATTTTTTTTTGAATTTTTCCAACCCTTGAAAACAAATAAAGATAAAATCTTTTATCTCTAAAAACTCTTTTAAAACTTGTATTAAAACACTTGAGATGATGGAAATTTTAGCTCTTGAAATTCTTCATCAAAACAACCAAGAAATTGGGTATTTATACCCTCATTTCAAATCTGCCCGTTGGCAGCTGAAAAGGGCCAATTTGCCCTTCCGGTTGACCGGCCGGTCGACCGGACAATGGTCACATTTTTGACCGTTGAGCCCTTCGGTCGACCGGCCCGATTGATCGAGACTGGTTACAGAGAGCAGAGCTCTCTGCCGGTCGACTGACCCAGTCGACCGGGGCCATTTCCAGATAGCAGAGCTCTCTGGACGGTCGACCATCCCGGTCGACCGGCCTCCAGCCTAAAGCTGGCGTGAACGCTTGTGTACGTCGGTCGATCGCACCGGTCGACCGACTACTGCTATGGTCGACCGGCAGTAAGCCAGTCCAGCCATTTTGGGACTTAAAAACTTGAGTTTTTATCTTTAATTAAATCCCATAAAAACACATAAATTCTACAAAAATCAGTTCTTATATTATCTTTGAAGTACAAACATGTGTGATAAAAATTCAATACATATTTCAAACTATTTGAACCATTTTTGTGTTGTTGAAAATTTGCCTTAAACCAAAAACTGTATTTTTCAAAACTTGAATTTTTGAAATGGAAATCCGATTTTTCCAAAACACTTGTAAATACAAAAACATGATATTTAAACAACTTTGAAGCATATTGTATATGGATAGAATCCAATATACATGTAAATATTATATCTATGTTTTTGACATTTAAATTCAAAAATAAGTTTTGTTTTAATACAAAATTCCAAACACATGATAGGCTTATCAAAATAAGTTTTTCTAAATAGATGAAGCATAGATGTATATAGATCAAATCTAATATACATTAAACCATGTAAACTTGTTTTGATTCTATATATTCATGAAAACCAAGATCAGCTAAACCAAAAAACCAAAACATGAAACTTGTGTATTTATTGTGAACTTGAGCATATCAATACTATCTAATCTTTAACACATGATCTAAACAAACTCTTAACTAAAATAAACTAAAGCCTTCTTGTAGAACTCTGTCTCCAAGTCGACTCGATTCAAACGCGATCCAACGAGCTTGACTCCAACTGAGTGTTAGATGTGAACTTGACGCTCGGGCTCTTGAATCACCTTGTGAAAGCTCCAAAACACCTTTGTTGAAGCTAATCACCAACTAATATCTTGGTTAAATATCTGAAATTAAATATCACAAAATTATTAGTAAACTATAACTACATGAGTTGATCATCATCAAAACTAGAGTGAAGGGCCTCTAGGCCAACAGAGCAGGGAGATGCAAAGCTAGTGTTTGTTCTGCAATGTTAAGCTCCTGTAAAGATTGTCCTGCACACTAAAACAAAGAAGAAAATGTTAACAAAAATGTGAAATCAAAACCAATCCCATCCCCGACAACGGCACCAAAAATTTGATCGGGACGGAACTAGCACTTGAAAATGTGTGTTTGTAATATCAGTGAAAATGTATATGTGCTAATGTTCCCTCGATACTTCCATTATAGCATTGGCTCAACGGGTCGAATCCTTAGAGACGGGAGGCGATAGAAACATTAACAGTTTATGTTCACATCGGTTGTTAATAAGTTCTTTTTTTGTTAAAGAATGAGAAAAGAAAAAGAAAATAAATCCAGAAGTGATAGATGGAGAAGGCGATAAAAACGGCGATGTGATAACAAATAAAAAGTGATAGTGAAGAAAAATGAAACAAAGGCGAACTATGAAAGCGGTGAAGACATGGATAGGAAAATGATAAAAAAAATTTTTGAAAATGATAAAAAAAAAAGAAGAGTTTTAAAATCGATTTTTAAAACAAAGTAAAAAAGAAAAGAGAATACTATGAAAGAAATCTCATGGTTTCTAACTATTAATTACCACTAACATACTAATCTCTTAGTGATAGTTGCCTCACATGGATCTTTGGCCATCACTAGTCCTTGGCTTCAAGAGACGATACAGAGCATGGTAAATAAGATGGTTCTTCACATTCAAACTTACATCAAGAGCAAGCTAATACAAATATTAGATCATCAAAATAATTAGAAGCAAGCATGAAATAAGAGAGTTAACTTGGTTAGCAAATTAGATGTTAGAACCCATCATCATGAGCCATCAATGGCTCTTGCAAGAGCAAAGCCTTGTAGAGGCTATTAGATTCATGTGGATTATCAAGCAAGTGGTTATCTAGTTAGTGGTTAGTAGTTAGTCACCATGAGAGAAAATCTAGCTAAACATCATGTAAAGATAGAGAAGATTACAATAGAGAAGAAAGGATGCACCTTTACATAGATTGTCACCATCTATTACATCAATATCTCTATATCTCTCTCTGAATCTCTCTGCCCTAATACAAGATCTAAAAAGAAAATGAAAATACAAAAGAAAGAAGAAGAACACCTACACTACACTACACTACACTAAAAGATAGAAAACCTAGCCTAAATCCCAATCTGCTTGCCTTTCGGCCAAACCCTACCATATTTATAGGCAAAAGGGATTCTAGAAGACAATACGAGGCCATGCGTCAAAGATCAACGCGTGGCCCCACCATATAGCCGTGGAAACGCGGCCATAGCGGCGTTTCCGCTGCCAAACCAGGGACTTAGGTCCCTGGTTTTTGGCGAGAGATTTCTGTCGCTTCAAGGACATTCTTGGTATACTTGGTTTCGAGTATATTCGTCCGGATCTTCGTCTGACATGCGCAAAGATTTAGGTTCAATGCATCTTCTAGAAGTTCCCTTGCTTGGCCTCTGAGAAATCTGGATTTAATTACCCGAAAATGGGTTTAATTAAGCTCTTATTACCCTTTTGCCCTCCTTGTCATGATTATCTACAAGAGAGGTCAAAATACGGTTTAGACTGACATTTTATTCATAAATCAGCAGGGAAATGCGATATTATAATGCAGAATTGTAGACTAATCAACGCGTGGTTCCGCAATATAGCTGTGAAACTGCGGCCCAGGCTGCGTTTCTGCAGCCATACTGGCGCTGCACGCGTAGCGCCAGGGTGTGGCTCCTATACCTAGGGAGTGGGCTCTGTACAGCCTACTGTTTTGGCGTTTTCTGCTCCCAAGTTAGCAGATTAGGCTTCAAACTCTTGGGCTCCTTTTAGGCTCTAAAAATATCTAAATAAATTAGATTTTTGGCCTTCTTCTTCACTTCATGTCACGGACCTAGAAACACACAAGAAAGTCTTTATTAACAGAATTTTATATAAAATAAATGTGTAGATGTGGTATGAAATATGCAAATATAGAGACCAAGAAAAGTAAAAGAACCATATTAAAGTGTAACTTTCGATTAAATACTGTAATGATGAAAGAAAGGAATAACACTTACCCAGTGTCACTCTTGGTACAACTTTCACTCTTATTCTCTCATGAAACTCCTCTCCTCTAAGTTACATAAATAAAAAATTATATTAAAAAAATGAAAACCTACACTAAACTAGAATATTAACCTAGCCTAGAATATATCTCTGCTGAATGGTGCCCTTTTGATTTCAAAAATGCAGGTATTTATATCCAAAACTGGATAAGCGAGAGAGTACAAAGATAGGGGCAAAATCTCTTACTCAACAGAAAAGATCTTCTGATAAGGTTGGAGATAAAATTTTATTTTATCCCTTGATTTTCAGTTAGATTATGTCTTATCTCTCTAAATCTTCTAAATATACATCTCAATCCTTTAAATATCCCTTTGTACATGATGGAATTGCCTTTGGACTTCTGGATTTGCCTCTATCTCCTTGATTCTTCAAGCTAACCAAATTAATTCTTCTAAATTCAATTTTAATTGTATTTATTTGGCTTTATCTTCAGTTAATCAAATAGGTTCAATTAAATCAGAATTTAATTATCTTTTATTTGGTCTTATCTTCTCTTCCATCATTATGACAAACCTCCAAAATAAGACATTAGGACAAGAAATTAGCAGGATTTATTACAAGATAGATGTAGAAATATAATATTAGATATGTAGTAAACATGTACTATCACACCCCCATACCTATCTTTCGCTCATCCTCGAGCAAAACAAAGAAAAATAGATCTAACCAAATCTAATACTCTTTCGTAGAAATCACGATTGCACTTATCATGTGCAACAAACCGTTAAACTTCTAAGTTACCCCATAGATGATGAGTTTTGTCTCGTGAGGGTTTTTAGTGGATTACACCCATAAAATCTATAAAGAAAGAAAAGTAAAGTGTTAGTATTTTGAAAACACATTTGAAAAGACGAGAAAATATTTTAAATATTATTGTAAAAATTCAAGTAATCTATAAGTTATAGGAAAACCAAAATTTTCATTCCTAAACTTATTCTCTATTCAAAATCTTATTATCAATCAAGGTAAGGAGTCAAACTGTATTTCTCAACTAGTCTATTATTTTACCCTAAGTCATATGCACCTTTGTGATCATGAAATTTTGACTTGGGATTCTTTAACTCTAACTCTTATGCCTTATTTTTCATATTTTTAGTGGTATTATCCCTTAATTTTATTAGGCTTTCTAATCTGTCCATGCAATGAGTCTTAGGTCGGTGACTCCCAAACCAGACGGTCTTAGGGCATTGGGTGAGAAATACCGCAAGGACTTAATGACTTGAGCAAATAAGACCACAAAACTTAAGAATTTTATTAATTACATGGATCACTTTTAGGCGTGAATACTTATGCTTTATGAAGCACAAATACCCAACTTAATCTGAGGATTTTTGATATATGTCTTTTTCTTTTTCTTTTTCTTATTTTTTTATAAGGCATAAGAATCTTTGTTTTTGAGTAAGTGTATAAAGTATGCATATTTCATCAAGATAAAAATCAAGACTAAATTATTTTTTCAATTTTTCTTCCTAACCTTAGAAATCAAACAAATAATCTTATTTTGACCAAGTATAAGAATCCTAATTATGATTCTCCTATTCCTCAAAATTAACTTAATTTCTTACAAAAAATAGGTTAAAATATTGTTTCTCTTTTCAAAAGTTTTTTAAAAGTAAAAAAAATGTTATATTTTTTAAATAAAAATAAAACCTATGCTATATTAGAACTCTCCCCCACACCTATCTCATGCATTATCCTCAATGTTTGAATGAATGTATATGTGCATGAAAAAGAAGAAAGGGAAGGAAACATGTTGCCTCAAGGTGGTGGTTCCAGTGCTGGTTGGGTTGGGCAAAGCATTGCTGCCCAATCAAGATAATGTGGTGATTTATGGAGCCCACTTTTTATAACCTCTTTCCTATTTACAGTGTTACCACCCCTATATTGAATACGATCATGCATGGTCCGATCATGAAAATTATCTCGGTCATACGATCAATCTTGAAATATCATCTCAAAGTCATTATAATCTATACCTTGGTCCAATAATAGAATGTGACTCGGTGGAATGGCTGAGTTGGGCTCAAGAATGAAAGGTTCGTGAACTAATACTAACTCAGGAAAATCAAGTTTAGGTTCAAGATTAGTTTTGGTTCAATAGTTGGTTCCACATCAAAGAATTTAAATCACATTCATTTTCTATCAATAGAATGTGACAATCCAAAATAGGTGATTCAATTTCGAGATATATAGGCACAGGAATCAATGTTGCTCGGGAAATGGGTCCAAATTGGATATGATTCCAGAGTCAACATAGATTCAAAGTTTGAAACTAAATCACAAAGTTGAGAATCGGGGTCACATTCATATTCAAGTTCAATCTCATTGAATAAAAACTTGCCAATTTGTCAAGAATTTGAGATTGGTCAAGTTCATGTTGGTGTAACGAAATTGAATCTTGGTTAAAGTCTCCAATACACCATGATTCTTGGTTCCTATCAAGATAGCTAGGGAAATTGGGAATGGTCAAAAATATGTTAGGTAGAGTTTTCTCATTCCTATCTTTCACTATGCTAATTAAACGACTTATATGTGCTTCTAGCCTATTGATAGATTGGGTAAAATCATTTTTAGACTGAATCAAGTTTTTCATACTCATTTCTAAGTCAGTAGGTTCTTCTTGTTGTGGGACTTGGAACATAGAGTAGGGATTTTGGATTTAAAATTTTGTGGGAAACTTGAGTCTGTTGAGATTTGGAATTGACGTGTTAACTAAAGGAAGGCTTCAAAACTCTTTTCTAAATCCGATTTTTCTTCTATAGGTTGATCTTGAAAAAGAGTATATGAAGCTGGATATTGGTAAGGTTGTTGACCATATGACTCGGGAGAGTTGTATCTACTTTGACTCTATGAAGAGTAGTGATGATTGTTCCAGTCTTATTCATAACATTTGGATTGAGGCATATAATGATTCGGATAAGACCAATCCGACATATTTGGTTGGTTAGAGTTATCAAATGCCGAGTTGATAATATCCGAGTCAAAAGAGGTCAGGGTGAAGTATGAATCACTATATGCATTGAATAATTGTAATAATAATCCATATCATCAAGATGTCAAAACAAAAAAATAAACAAATAAGAAAAAACAAAAGAAAGAAAAATATGGCTTACGTTAGTGTAGACTTTAGACGTAGACGACTCCTAACTTGTTGGATTATTCACGGGGGTATATTGTAAAATCTGATCACAGGCTAATCGGCTAGGTAGGGATAAGACCAGTGGGAGGTATCCGTGCCTAAGCAATGAGCCTAATTATGCCAAACCACTGTTCTTTGAGGTTTCGCCTCTCAATCCCTAACCTTTGACATCGATTTGACAAGAGTCAAATTCTAATCAACTTCTTCCTTAGGTTAGTTTCCTGTTGAGTTTGAGATATCCCTAGGGCCAACGTCTACTTAGTTTTAAGTTAGGCTTAGATTAGTGAGTTTAGTGAGTGAGGAGATTATTTGTAGGATAAGAAAGGGTAATGACTCCCCCACCTTATCTTGTTTATAGGACAAGCTCTTAATTCAATTTAGTGCAGTGTACAAGTATATTGTATAAGCAACACTTAAGCAATATGAATCAGTCAAAATGTATTTCCGAATGCTACATGCTACGCACACGTACCTTTGCTCCGATATTCTAATAGTAATGAAATGTAACGAATTAGACACGTGCCTAAATTCAAGTTTAAACATTTTTAGCATTTACAAGCATTAATTTACTGTTAAGGTTAGAAAAGAATATACAGTGAGTTAAACAAGAAAATAAATAACCACAAAAACTTAAACTTTGCAATTCAACCAACCTGCAAATAATACATATTAGTAGTTCACCCAGATTGTCGCGGGAACACGGCTTTAGTCGCGTTTGCGCGGCAAATCTTAGGGCTTCTGGTCTCTGCTTTCTTGAGTAGAGTCCAGGGCTACGAATATATCCACTTCAACAAAAATTTCCTTGATGTCTCCTCCTCCACACAAGAATAGAGAAGAAAAATATTTAACCATGAAGTAAACTAAAAGAAAAACTTACCATCCCTCCCCTGCAATGGTTGATTGAGATGAAACCTGCACAAAAAATACAGATCTACAAATGAAGAATAGAAGTGCAAGGTTCTCAATTCTACCGTGACAGTAAGTGGCTATGCGGGTCATGAACCGTAAGGAAGGACTTGTGATGGAAGCATGTTGTAAGTTCTCTTTTAAGTTATAAAAATGGTTAAAAGTTCTTCTATGTTGTTTAAAAAGAAAAGAGAAAGAAAGCTATGTTAATTGGAGAAAGTGGTAGATAGGAGAAGATGATGATTATGGAAAATAAAAAAACTTAGTTAAAGAAAAGAAATAAAATGAGTAAAGAAAAGAGAGTTGGTGATTGAAAGTGGTCTACACTAACGAATTAAAAGAAAGAAAAACTAAATACTCACATATCTCTTTGGCGCTTGCTTACCTTTGATCTGTTGTAATGATTAACCTTAGCTTGAAGGCGATCGAAGTATGACAGATAGGATCTTCCTCATTCCCATGCTAAACTAAAAAATTAAGGTGCAAGCTAAAACTAATTTAGAAATGGCTATCCATCATCATAAGCCATCAACGATACTTGCAAGGGTAGGCAAATTCGAGGCTATTAGAGTTATTTAGATTTACAAGCTCCTCAGAGGGAAGCAGGAAAAAAACAAAAATCAATAACAAGAAAAGTAAAAGAAGAACATAAAAGTGTAACTTTCGATTAGATAAAGTAATGATCAAAGAAAGGAATAACATTTACACCGTTGTCACTCTTCGTATAGTCTTCACTCTCATTCTCTCATGAAACTCTTCTCTCCTCTAAATTACATAAATAAAAATAAAAATTACATGAAAAGAAAAATAAAAACCTATACTAAACTAAAATAATAACCTAACCTAGAATCTATCTACTCTAAATGGTGCTCCTTTGCCTTTAGAAATGCAGGTATTTAGCCAAAACTAGATAAGAAAGAGCGTATGAAGATAGAGGCAAAATCTCTTGCCTAACAGAAAAGATTTTTCGATAAGTTTGGAGATAAATTTTTGTTTTATATCTTGATCTTCAGTTAGATTGTGTCTTATCTCTCTGAATCATTTGAATATACATCCCAATTCTTTAGATATCCCTTTGTATATTGATAGGCTTGCTTTTGGAGTTTTGGATTTGCCTCTATCTTCATGATTCTTCAAGCTAATCAAATTGATTCTTCTAAAGACAATTTTAATTGTATTTATTTGGTTTTATCTTCAGTTAACCAAATAGATCCAATTAAATCAGAATTTAACTGTCTTTTATATGGTCTTATCTTCTCTTCCTTCATTAAGACAAACCTGCAAAATAAAACATTAAGACAATAAATTAGCAAGATTTAATACAAGATAGATGTAGGAATGTAATAATAGATATGTAATAAACATGTACAATTATGCTCAAAACTGATGTCGAGTAAAACATACTTAGCTGATCGGGCAGATAGCTTGGTGCGCTCGGTCAGAGGAAGAAGGATATAATAAGTACACCCAAACGTGAGGAACGTGCTATAGTCAGGAGGAGAAGAATAGAGACGCTCTTGAGGTGAATTTTTGGACAAGACAGACGATGGGGTGATGTTAATAAGGTTTAAAGAGGTGAGAACAGCTTCTGCTAAAAACCTTCGAGGAACATAAGAGGAAATCAACAGAGCATGAGCAATCTCAAGTATATGACAGTGCTTTTGCTCGGCTATCGCATTTTGTTCATGCATGTATGAGCAGGATTGCTAGAAGAGGGTACCATGAGACTGTAGGAGAGATCTTATTGTTGTGGAGATATACTCATGAGCACAATCAACGCGAAATATCTTAATATTCACATTGAACTGAGTATGAATCATAGCAGTGAAATTTTGGTGTATAGTAGGAATCTCAAATCACTGACTTATAAGATATACCCAAGTAAGCTTTGTAAAATCATCAATAAAGCTAATATAATATAAATATTCAGATCTAAATAGAGTTGGAGCTAGGTCCTAAATTTCAGAATGAACTAACTGAAAAGGACTTGTAGTCTGAGATAAACTATAGTGAAAGGTAGAGCTAAGTTTACCAACTTATAATCCATACATAAAGATAAAGGAGAAAGCGAAAGTTGTCCAAGATCTCCACTATGAAATAAGCTTTTTATACGTGACATTGAGATATGATCTAGGCATCTGTACCACATATCGGCAATAGACGGAACTATACCAGCAAAATCATGATTCAGACCACTACTCATGGGGACATGAAGAAAATGAAGGTGGTACAGTCTTCCCCTCCTATAAGCAGGACCAATCGTCTGACCTGACTAAGGATCCTGCACAAAATAACTGAAGTAATCTAAAGTAACAAGAGGACTAATTTCACACAAGCTACTAATGGATATTTGGTTCATGCATAGATGTGGAATGTGTAATACTAAGGTTAAGGTAAGTATAGGAAAGGTAATAGATCATGTATGTGTAATAGCTAGTTGTGAGCCATTGGCTGTTTGCAATGGTAGAAAGTGTGATGGAAGCGGGGTGATAGTAGATAATATGATAGAATTGGAGGTCATATGATATAAGACACCAGAATCTAAAATTCAAAGAGAAGACAAACCTAAGAAAGCAGAGAAGGTCGAGGCCGTGGCCGAGGCCGAGGATCCGGCGAATACCGATTGGCGCTAAAGCTGTAAATCTGAACAAGTCATGTTGGCCTAAGGGTACAATCATTCTCCGTTTTGATGAGGACCTACTCATGAATATATATGAGAACTAATATATACCTTTCAGTGTTTACAAGTTTCAGGTTCTCTTCAAGATTGATTCATCTTCAAATCATGATACGGGATCAAAAGTGTTAATACTCTCAAAGTTATGAAGATGAACATGGATGTAATTACATAGATGTTTATTTTATTTTTATATAGAATGTTAAAGTTTAGTATAAAGAGAAGGGCTCAAAAGATTACACACATACTCATATGTTTAATAAAAATGTTTTTAAAATATGTTTAAAATTTGTGCTTATTTCAAATATTTTAAATGATAGATTGGACTATCGGTAAGTCTAGTAAGGGACTGTCATAGCAGTTGCCCAAAGCTTTGTTGAAACAAAACTCTAAATAGAACTATCGACGGTTCTCTGTTCAACTGTTGACAGGCTATCCAAGAGCTGTCGATAGGTTCTTTTCATAGAATTGCCGATAGAGTTTTATTGAAAATCAGGGTTTTCAAACTATAAGGTGACCGTTGACAGTTGTAGCATTTCTACAACTGATACTGTATTTATTAGTATTAGACTGTCGACAACACTAATAAACTGTTGACAGGCTTTTTTAATTTTTGCATCTCTTCTGAAACACTATTGGATTGTTGACAATAGTATTGAACTGTCGATAGCAGTAGGTGACTGTTTACACCTTTGACTATATGGTTAAAGCATCATTTTATTTAGTTATACCATATTTGGGTATTCTAAATGGCTATTTTTTGAAATCCTATATATATGATTATTTTCTAAAGATTAAATACTAGCTTTTGAGGTTAAAAATTATTGGCACTCTCTGAAAAAGTTTTAGTGCTCAAAAGTTTCATTTCTCCACTACATTTCTCACATACCGTATACTTGAGCTTCAACCTCTCTTTGTTTTAAACTATAGGATCTTTGTGAGAAGTTTAGTGGTCTGAAAAAAATCATCTCTCTGCCGTTAAGTTGTTGGTGTGCTCCTCTAGTGAGAGAGGATAGAGAGTTGCGGCTCCAAGATCTTGCGTGATCTATCATTGTAAAGTGTAATCTCAGTTATATAGTAGAATCTTTCATTATGTTGAAGGCGAGGAAGTGGAGTAGTGGCCCGAACCTCGAGAACAATTCTTTTTTTTTATGATTGACTCTCTGAGTTTGCTTTCTATAAACTCTTCTGTTAGATTGCAATATATTATTTGTTCTTTTCATTGCATTTATATACTTATGTTAATCTGTTCTCACTACATCAGGAAAGCAATTGCATACCTCAACTCTTGTTTAAAAAGAGTCAAAGAGGAGAAGTTCAGAGCCCTTCACGGGGTATCCGACTTCATTACTTGTTTGTAAGTTTTATGTTGGGAGTTTTTGTGCTTCAATTTTTTATTTGCCTATTTTTTAATGTATTCACCTATTCACTCCTCTAGGTGAATTTCAATTAGTATTAGAGTAAGGACTCTTATTTGTAGATTTCGCCACCTAAGATTGGTCCTATCATGACCTATCACATTACTTGTTTTCACACACATGACAGATAACGTCAAGACCTCACCAAAGTTTGATGGGACTTAACTTTCCTATTTGGATAATTAAAATGACGGTCTTCCTACAATCGTTAGGAAGTCGTGTTGCTAAGACTATAACCAAGCCTTTTGCGATTCCTGATGGTGATGAGGATAGATGGCCCGATGTCACTGTTAAGGAGTTTGAGGCCAATGCTAAGGTCCACTATGCTCTCTTGCAAGCAGTCAAGGATGATGATATTCTAGAGTGATTAATTTTAAATTGGCATATAAGATTTAGAACAATCTTATTGTAACCCATGAGAGTACCTCTTAAGTAAAGAGAGCAAAGATTGATCTATTGCGTTCTCAATATGAGAATTTCAATATAAATGACAATGAGACTATAGATGACATGATTATAAGATTCACTAAAATTACTGATGGTCTTTCTTCTTTAGGTGACTCCATCGACAATGACCAAAAGGCGAGAAAAATTATACGTCCATTTCCTCAATCTTGGAAAGTTAAATCCACCACCATGAAGGAGTTGAACGACAAAGAAAAAATAGATTTCACGGGACTAATTGGCAACCTAAAAACCCATGAGATGGAGAGAAAAATTAGAGAAGAGAAGGCACTACTAAAGAAGAAGAATGTTTCATTCAAGTCTACTTCAATTCTTTTGGATGACAATGAAGACATGGACAATGAAGAAGATGATGATAAAGAGCTCTCCCTCTTAGTCAAGAAGGTGAGAAGAATGTTCCACAAGAGAGGAAGATTAAATAACTATAGAAAGGAAAGAAAACAAGGAAAAGATGAAAGAAGATGTAATGAAATAGGGCCATGCTACAACTGTGAGAAGCCCGGTCACCTCATTGCGGATTGTCCCAAAATGAAGAACAAAGTGATCAAGGATTTACCGTGTACGAAAACGTGTATTTTTAAATCAGTATTTTAAGTATGTTGCTTTGGCTTCCTCGATACTTTTGTTATATCATATAGGCTATACAGGTTGAATCCACAGGGACGGGAGGTGATAGAAGCATTAACAATTAGTGTTCACATTGGATTGTTGACAAGTTCTTCTTTATTAAAGAAAGTGAAAAGAAAAAAGAAAAAAATCTAGAAGTGGTGGAGAAGGCGATTAAATCGGAAGTGAAAACAATGAAGAATTGGTTTTGAAATTGGTGAAGGAAAGTTAAAACAAGAAAGAAAGAAAGTGGTTTGGAAAGTGGATATAAAATAAAAAAAAAAAAGAAAAGGGAAGAACATAGGGTGAAAAAGATGAAAACGATGGTGAACTAAGAAGATGATGAAGATACCGATAAGAAAGGGATAAAAGGGTCTTGAAATTGATTTTGAAAACAAAATAAAAGAGAAAGAAAATTCATGGCTACTAATTACTAAGTGCTCATGCTAATCTCTTAGTGATAGTTGCCTTAAATGGATCCTTGGCCATCACTAATCTTTGGCTTCTTCAAGAGATATATCAAAGCATAACACATAAGGTGGTTCTTCACATTCAAACTTGCATCAAGAGCAAGCTAATGCAAACATTAGATCATGCATGAATTAAGAGAGTTAGTTTGTTAGCAAGTTAGCAAGTTAGAATGTTAGAATCCATCATCATGAGCCACAATGGCTCTTGCAAGATTAAGGTCTTGTAGAGGCAATTAGGCTTATGTGGATTCTCAAGCAAGGGGTTAGATGATTATTAGTTAGTAGTTAGATTTCCATTAAAGAAAAGTTGGCTAATAGTCATGTTAAAGGTTAGAGGAGAAACCATGGAAAGAAAAGAGGAAGCTTTCATAGATTGTCACTCTCTATTACATTAATCTCTCTCTCAACTAAATCAACTCTGCCCTAATACATGATCTAAAATGAAAACAAAATACAAGAAAAGAAGAAGAAGAAGAACTACAGTACATTGCCCTAAAATGGAAGAAACCCTGGCCTACAATTCTCCAATATCGTTTCTGGCCCTCAAATGCAGTATTTATAGGAAAATACAGACTCAGGATGATGAGACGAGCCCACCATCAAAAATTAACACATGGGCCCACCCAAGACAACTTGAAAAAAACATGGCAGTATCGGGGATCCAGTTCCTGATCTTTTGCTCGTTGGTCCGTCTCACTTCTAGGAGCTTCTATGAATTTCTGGTTTTTTATAATTTGGACAAGTATTTATCCAGATTTGTAACACCCCGTTCTCGAAATACGTACTTAGTTACGTATTCAGATTTCTCAAATGTATTTTTTATTTACTTCCTGTATTTGTTTTTTTGTTTTATGAATATTTATGCGATCGTTTTGCATTGGATTCGGATTTGTGAACTCGGAGTTAGCCCTAGCCTGAACCAGGGACCCGATCCTAGTGTATTACTCGATTTGATATTTCTAATAGTCAGATGTGACCAATTTCAGATTCAAAGATTATTTTCCAATATTTTAGATTTTTTTACGATTTTCTAAAAATTTTCCGAATTAAATTACAAAATCTTTAAAATCGGTGTCGCCGGTATCGCTAGTCGATTCCAGAATTTTTAATTTCTAAATGGAATCAAATTCTAAAATTTTCTTTTACATTATATCTTAAAATCATATTTTCTACCTTAATGTATTTTAGGAGAATTTTCTGAATTTATCAAAACTCGGCCAGATTTGGTGTCGGCCAGTATCGCTGGTTGATTCCAGAATTTTTAATTTGAAAATAAGATTTTATTTCTAAAAATTAATTTCATATTATTTCTCAGGGTGATTTTTTCTACTTCTGGATATTTTTTGGGGATTTTTCAGGAACAGTCGATATTTTCTGATATTATTATAATATTATTATTTTTTGAAATTTTTTCATTTCTTTCTTTCTTTTCCTTATCTTTCCCCCCATCACCACCTGCTTCCCACTCTCCCTCATTGAATTCCCATCCCCTCCATCTCTCCCTTTCAATCTCTCTTTCTTTTTCCTTTTCTTTTTTTCTTTCTTTTTTCCCTTTTCTCCTCCTCTCCTTCTTTCCCTCTCTCCCTCTCTTCTCTGGACCAACACCGCTGCCCTCCTCCGGTGAGCCCCCACGGTCGGCGGCGGCCTCCCATCTCCCCCAACTATCTCTCTATCTCCACAGCCTCCAATTACACCACCATCTTCCTCCTCCTCCAAACCACCATCACCTTCAAATTTCCCAAATTCATCTCCACCACTAAATTACCACCTCTTTCTCAATTACAACCCCTATGCCTCCTCCTCCTTTCACTCCACTCGACTTCACCATCCCCTCCATCATTCCTACCAAAACTACCATCACACACCATCACCTTCACCTTCATCGACACCCAACTCCCCTCCCCCTCCTTGGGGTGGCCGGTGGCCACCTCTGGCCACGACAGCCGGTGCCACCCTGGGCGTTGCCTCTGGCGCCGCCTGGGCCCAGCCTGGCCCAGTCCCTAGGCCAGCCAGGCCACGGCCAGCAGGCTATGGCCTTCTTCCTCTCTCTCTCTCCCCCTGTCCTCTCTCTAATTCCGGTCTCTCTTTCTCCTGTCCTCTCTCTTTTGTCCCTTTCTCTCTAGCTATCTCTTTCTCTTTCTAGCTCCCTTCTTCTCTCTCTAGATCTTTTTCTCTCTAGCTCTCTCTTTTTCTCTCTAGATCTCTTTCTCTCTAACTTTTTTCTCTCATAAAATATTAACATATAATTTAATAATATTGGTGCACAAGTCGAGTTTCTGGGATTCTGGATTTATGGTGATTTTCTGAAAATTTTTAGGCAAGTGTTCTCACCTCATATTTAGGTTTCCCCGCTTCGTCAGGTTGATATGTATTTTGGCAAAATTATGTTTTGTATTCCCTATTGTAATTATATTTTGTATACCTGTATTTGTTTGTGGCTAAGTGTCTGGGACTACATGTATCAGATCTGTGACGAATGCCTGTATTAGTGTAGTTTACTTCTTGTACATATGTCATGCCTGTGATGTTGTCTATTATTGCTTTATTATTGTTTTCCATTGAAAGTTGATTCGGGGAAAACTTACAAAAGAGATTGAGTAGCGAAATTACAAGTAATAAAAAGAAGAATTAAAAGTAGATCTCCTCTGAGATTTTTGGGGAAATGTGCTAGTAGGAATCTGATCAGCGCGCAATCACTTTATCCCTTTAATGATGCAATCGATTAGGTAATCAAACTGCCTCATAGTAAGATTTCATTCTCGCTTGGTTCGAAAAATCGAAGAATTGAAAGCAGAAGATCAGTAGAGCCCTTTTGCTAAGAATTTCGCTCTTTAGTTTTTCTAAGCCAATCTCCTCTCTGTCCGTCCATCCCTATCCCTCCGTGTCCAGGAAAAGACTATTTATAGCCAAAATGGGGTTAACCATCCCCTTAAATCCAGTAAGGCTGAATTAATCTCTAGCTTCGTGCGAGTCTCGCAAATTACCTTGCCGCGAAGCTCCTTGCGAGCTTCTGGCAAAGATAGAGGGTTCGTGTGAATGCCTTCTTACCGTTATGGCTTAATTGTTTCCACTTAATATGGGACGAAGTGAGGGGGTGTAACCGCCCACTTAAAGTGGCGTTAATCCTACAAAATTAGTGGGGTTCACCCATTAATCCTCCATATAAAACAGTCGATTGATGACCTGGCAAAGCTCGCTGCGGAGCTAGATCATGCGAAGCTAAGACTTGGCTCATAGCTTCAGGCGAAGTTACCTTCAGAACCTCATGCGAAGCTAAGACTCAGCCCATAGCGGAGCTAAACTAGCTAGGGATAAGGCTTCTGGCGCAAAACTTCTGGATCAGCCTCTGGTGGGGCTAAATAGGAAGTTTCAAGTGAAGCTAATAGTTAGCTTCAAAGTGAGGCTACTAAGGAATCCTTAGGCGAAGTTGTTAGCTCCATGCAGAGCTATGAAGTTTACCTTGGGCTCATACTAGGCTAAGTGTTGAGCTAACTTAGCATCTTAGGCTTGCTTAGTTCTCTCCAAAGACAACTTCGCCTTACTGTCTGCTTCACTGGATCAGTAAAGTCTAAGTCGTTGTCTTATCCCTGGTCGTTAGGTTGTCTTCTACTTATCTTTTGTAAATGTCGATAAGTTAGACGTCGTTCAGACCGGTTGAAGAAAAATACGAGAGTTCTGTCTTTTTAGAGTGTCAACAAGAAACCCTTCAAAGTTTTCGTTAATCTACAATGGAATGGTTCAGATTCAAAATATTTTGAACTGCTTTGATTGATGATCAATGGTACGTGAATGTGAACGTCGCCTTGGTGGCTAAGTTCAACTTCGCCTTTAGCCCCACTTTCGGGCTGGAATAGGCTCGCCGAAGAATTGTAACAATCCGCTTCCATGTAGCTTCGCGCTTCTGGGTAGCTTCGCTTTTGGGCTTCCTAAAGTAGCTTCGCTTCAAACTGGGTTGGCTGGGTAGCTTCACTTTGGGATTCCTGAAGTAACTTCGCTCCAAACCGGGTTGGAATTTGAGCATTAGCCTCGTGCTCGATGCGATGGAGCGACGTTCCGTTCCCAAAGCTAACCGCTTTTGCGAGTTACGAGAGGAATTGCTCCCTTTTTTGAGGTTTGAATAACTTCCCGCGCGTTTTTGGGGGAGATCACTCCCTTTTTCGAAGTTCAATTAACTTCATGTGTATTCCCAAGGAAGATTATTCCCTTTCTCAAGGCCAAGCATTTGAATACTTTAACTTCGTCCGCGCTTTCAAGCTTCAAGCGATAGCGGCGTGGTTAGGCCATAAGGCCTATAAATAGGACTCTTGTAGTCCATCTCAGAGAAACATACTTCTCTCTTTCTATGAGGTTCGTTTATGATCCCTCCTCATTGCTCTAGTAAGGAGACTGAGGTCCCTGAAGTAGTGGGGACTCTCACTCTGGTTATTACCCGATCAAGAATTGGTGAGCCACGGCCATCTAGTGACTTTTAAGGAGTTTCTCCCCCTTAATTTTTCTAGCTTTACCAGCTATCTTTGGGATTAAATTCCCTTAATCTCTACATTTGGCTGACTTTCAGATAAGGGTTTAAATCCTATTTTTAAGCTTCCCGGCGAAGCTAGCATTCTTGTCTGATCAGGCAAAGGATCTTTCCACGCGAAGTTCCTGCCTTGATCTATTAAATCTGTCATATAGGCGAGGGTTATGACTTGGCCTCTTTAAGGTTAAGCCAGTCTTGCCATATAGGTGGGGTTAAGGCTACGCCCTTCCGAGCCAGTCTAGCCTAGCCATATAGGCGAGGTTAGAACTTGGTCCTTTTTGATGCTTCTCCAGCCTAACTGCCTGGGATGGGGCTAAGACTTGGCTTATGCTAAACTATTCCAGCATTGTCGTGCAAGCGAGACTATCCTCTGCTTATTTGAAGCTTTTCCTCAGGACATAACAGGGCCGGATCTGGATAGCTTCGCCCAAAGAATAAAACTTCGACTTAGCATTTTCGTCCCTCCCCCTTTTTTTTATTTAATGCTAATTTTTTTATTTGCATTACAGTGTACTGATCGGTCACTAACATTGCACATTTATTATCATATTCTCGTACTTATTATAAAATAAACTCTGCTTCTTCCTAATTATTGTTTAATTTAATTGCAGGCCCATTCCTAAAGAGAGTGAAGAGAAATGAGCCCAAAAGCCCATCAAATTATGAGTTAAATCAGAATAAATTCGACATCAGTAAATTAGGGCAGATCAGGTCAGTTCAGATCGGTTGAAAACCAGTTAGAGCAAATCCCTACAAATCAATCGGTTGAAGACAAGGATCAAAGGCCGTTTTTATCACAATTCCGGAGCTGTAACGAGAAATCCAGCTAAAGATAAAATCAGAACGCGAAACCAGGAGGCACCATCCCCCGGCTGTGGCCACCTGACCACAGCCAGGCCGCGAAAATGTGGGAAAAACCGCGTTTCCGCGGTTTTGTTACTTCAGTTGGGGGAGCGTTTGCTCCCCCTATCTTCTCACGCCTTTCCGCTCTGGGTTTTTGCCTATAAAAGGCAGGTTTTTCACTGTAAATGGGGACGACCAAGTAGAGAGTACAACTTAGGCTAATTTGTAGTTTGTAACTTAGGTTTTAATTTTCTTTCATGTAATTTTTGTTTTATTTATGTAACTGAGAGGAGAGGGGACTTTCATGGAGTAATAAGAGCAAGCTTGTACTGAAGGTGACATCATGTAAGTGATCTTTTCTTCCATTGTTATTTGAATCGAATCGAGGTTTCCTTTTATTTTCTATTCTTGTTTTTGTTCGCTTCCCTCTTTTGTGTTTGTGGATCCAAATGAAACCGATAGCCTCGAAGTTGCCTTGTCCTTGCAAGTGTCGTTGATGGCTTATGGTGATGGATATCCATTTCTATGGTAGTATAGCTCTCCCCTTTATTTTATAGTGTATATCGGGAATGGGGAAGATCTCATCTGCCATGCTTCGCTCGCCTTCAAAAGGTACATCGTCGATACGGGTAAAAGGTAAGCAGGCGCCGAAGAGGTAAGTATGTTTTTTAGGTTTTAGTTTTTCTTTCTTTTCTTGTAACTTTTAGTATAGATCACCAACACCATAATCACCCAAATCTCTTTCACTCTTTCAATTTCTTTATACATATCACTTCTAGTTTCCCCATCTTCTTTATCTACCATCTTCTTTCTAATTCAACTTTAAATCAATTTTTCCTTTTTTTAAAAAGAACTAAAGAAGAACTTTAACCATACTTTATAGCCTAAAAGAGAACTTACTAAAAAGCTTCCATCGCAAGTCTCTCCTTATGGATCACGACCCGCATAGCTACATGCTATAGCGGTAGAACTGAGTAACTTGCACTCTTTAATCTAAAATCTGAAATTCTGTATTTTTTGTGCAGGTCTAACCTCAATCAAATTTTAGCGCCGTTGCCGGGGAGGAACGGTAAGTTATTCTTTTTTTTAGATTTACATTTTTGGTTAACTTTTTTTTTTGTTCCTGGTGTACAGGTTTGACAACAAGGAATCTTTACTGTAGTGGACATATAAGTGGCCGTTGACTCTGTTTAAGAAAGCAGAGCCAAGAAGCCCTCAGATTTGTTACATTCCTGTGGCAATCTGAGTGAACTACTAACCTGTATTTTCTGCAGGTTAGCTGAATTGCAAAGTTTAATATCTATAGTTATTAATTTCCTTGTTTGTCTCACTGTACTTCCTTTCTATCTCAACAGTAAAATAATGTTTGTTAAATACTAAAAACGGTTTAGACTTTGCATTTAGGTACGTGTCTAATTCGTTTACATTTTACATTACTGTTGAAGAGTGCTGGAGTAAAAGGTACGTTTGCATGGCATATAGTTTAGGAAACATTCTTGAGTGATTATTTGCTTGTTGAAAGATACATTTCTTTATCTTGCACACCTTGCACAATCAATCTTAAGGGCTTGTCCTATAAACAAGATAAGGTGGGAAGTCATTACCCTCCCTTAGCCCACAAACAATCTCCTCACTCACTAACCCTAACCTAACTAAAACTGAGTAGACGCTGGCCCTAGGGACATCTCGGATTCAATTAGGAGATTATCCTAAGGGGGAAGGTGTTAGAATTTGACTCCTGCCAAATCAGTGTCTAAGGAAAGGAATTGAGGGGCGAAACCCCGAAGGCTGGTGGTTTGGCTTAATTAGACCCGTGGCTTTTGCGCGGATACCTCCCACTAATCTTGCCCTGACCTGGCTAATTAGCTTGTGGTCAAAGTCTGCATTATACCTCCCGTGGACAGTCTAACCAGTTTGGAGTCGTCTAGATCAAAGGTCTACCCTAACTTAGTTTAGATTTTTTTCTTTCTTTTTATTTGTTTGCTTATTTGTTTGTTTCTTTGTTTGTGTTGACATTTTCTGTGTGATATGGCTTATAACAATAATCTTTCCAACTTTAATGGTAATCTATATTACACCCTGACCTCTTTTTCGGATATTACCAACCCGGCATATATAACAACCTAATGTGCCAGATTGGTCTTATCCGAATCATTACATGCCCCAGTCCCAATACTATGAACAAGACTGGAATAATCATCACTACTCTTCACGGAGTCAATGGGGACACAACTCCCCCGAGTCATATTGTCAACTACCCTACCAACATCCAGCTCATATACTCCTTCTCCCGAACAACCATTAGAAGAATCAATTGACTGGGAAAAGAGGATGGAAGCCTTAGATGAGCTTGAGCGACGTATTCAAATTTTAGAAGACTCAAAATCCCATAAAAATTTTCAAGTCACAGATCCTTACTCTATTTTTCAAGGAGAACATGCCAACTTAGAAAAGAGTATAGAAACCATAATTCAATGTCAAAATGATCCACTCAATATGATGAAGCCAGAATTAGTAGATTGGAGAACATGCGTAGGAATAAGGAAACTCTCCCTATTCAATCTTTGACTATTCCTAACACTTCTATCCATATTGATGAAAATCAAGAATCATGCTATCTTGAAGACTTTGATCAAGATTCAGTTTCACAACAAAGCCTTGAACTTGACCAATATCAACCCATTGACGGATTGACAAGTTTTCATTTTAATGAGATTGAACTTGATCATGAATGTGAACCCGATTCCCAACTTTGTGATTCAGTTTCCATCTTCGAATATATGTTGACTCCGGTATTCTTACCCAATTTGGACCAATCTTCTGAGCCAACATTTATTCCCGTACCCATAGATTTTGAAATTAAATTACCAATTTTGGATAGTCACATTCCATTGAAGGGAAAAGAATGTGAATATCAATTCTTGGACTTGGACTCAACGCTTGAACAAAAACTAACTCTGGAACCCCAAGTCGATTTTTCCGAGTTTGTATTGTTCCTGAACCTATCATTTTTGAGTCCAAGTCAACTATGCCACCAAGTCACATTCTTTTGTTGGACATAGGTATAGACCATGATGACTCTGTGATGATTTTTCAGGACTGGTCATGTAAAGAAAGTAAGTTTCACGATAGGATCTTTTCATGATCCTATTCATACTGGGGACTATAAATATGTAAATAAAAAAGAGGT
This sequence comes from Agave tequilana, assembly GCA_038442645.1. Classification (NCBI taxonomy): domain Eukaryota; kingdom Viridiplantae; phylum Streptophyta; class Magnoliopsida; order Asparagales; family Asparagaceae; genus Agave; species Agave tequilana. Next base: position 97,279 of record JAVJIF010009368.1, read on the forward strand.
CAATAAAGGTAGGTTCCGTAAACTACCACATTATCTTGATTGGGTAGCAACGCCTGACCCATTCAGACTACCACCGGAACCACCACCTTAAGGTAATATTTTTCTTCCCTTTCTTCCTTTTCATGCATCTATGCATTAATTCATACATTGAGGACAATGCATGAGATAGGTGTGTGGGAGGGTCTAACATAACTTAGATTTTTTCTTTTTTAAAAAAAATTATTAACATTTTCTTTACTTTTAAAAACTTTTTGAAAATAGAAACAATATTTTGACATATTTTTTGTAAGAAATTAAGTCAATTTTAAGGAATAGGAAATTCAAATTATGATTTCTTAAACTTGGTCAAAATAAGATTATTTGTTTGATTTTTAAGGGTTAGGAAGATAATTTGTCAAAATAATTTAGTCTTGATATTTACCTTAATGAAATATGCACACTTCATACACTTACACACTTAGGGTTCAAAAACAAAGATTCTTATGCCTTATAAACAATAAGAAAAAAATCTATGAAAGATGAATAAATCTAATTATTGATTAGCTAGGTGTCTTGGCCTAAGTAAGCCTTGGTATTTATGCGAAAGATGATTAGATAAGTTTGAGAAAATATATATATATATATATATATAAAATCCTCTGATTAAGCTCGGTATTTGTGCCTAATAAAGCATAAGTACTCACGCCTAAAAGTGGTTCATATAATAAAATCCTTAGTTTCGTGGCCTTATTTGCTCGAGTCCTTAAGTCCTTGGGGGTGTTTTCTCACCCGATGCCCTAAGACCGTTTGGTTTGGGAGTCATCGATTAAAGGCTCGTTACGTGGGTAGATCAGAAAGCCTAATAGAACTAAGGAATAATAGCACCCAAAAATATATATATATAAATAAATAAGGCATAAGAATTAGAGTTAAAGAACCCTTAGTCAAAATTTTCACGGCCACAAGGTGCATATGACTTAGGGTAAAGTAATAGACTAGAAGAGAAGTACAATTTGACTCCTTACTTTGATTGATAACAAATTTTTGAATAGAGACTAAGTTTAGGAATGAAAAATTCAATTTTCCTATAACTTATAGATTACTTAAAACTTACAATAATATTTCAAATATTTTTCTTTCAAAATGTGTTTCAAAATACTAACATTTTTCTCTTTCTTTACAGAATTTGTGGGTGTAATCCACTGAAGACCCTCACGAGACAAAACTCGTCCTCTAGGGAAACCTAGAGGTTTAACGGCTTGTTGCACATGCTCAGTGCAATCGCGTGACCTGCGAAAGTGGTCTAATAATTCTTAGTATCGTTTAGTTGTTTTGCTCGAGGACGAGCAAAAGATAGGTATGAGGGTGTGATCGGTCGCTAAGATTGCACATTTATTATCATATTCTCATACTTATTATAAAATAAACTCTGCTTCTTCCTAATTATTGTTTAATTTATTTGCAGGCTCATTCCTAAAGGAGAGTGAAGAGAAATGAGCCCAGAAGCCCATCAAATTCTGAGTTAAATCAGAATAAATTTGACATAAGTAAATCAGGGCAGATCAGGTCGGTTCAGATCGGTTGAAAACCAGTTGAGCAAATCCCTACAAATCAATTGGTTGAAGCCAAGGATCAAAGGCCGTTTTATCATAATTCCGAAGCTGTAACGAGAAATCCAGCTGAAGATAAAACCAGAACGCGAAACTAGGAGGCATCATCCTCCGGCTGTGGCCACCTGGCCACAGCTAGGCCGCAGAAACGCGGTTTTTTCGCATTTATGCGGTCTTGTTACTCAGTTGGGGGAGCGTTTGCTCCCCCTATCTTCTCACGCCTCTCCCCTCTGGTTTTTGCCTATAAAAGGCAGTTTTTTCACTGTAAATGGGGACGACCAAGTAGAGAGTAGAACTTAGGCTAATTTGTAGTTTGTAACTTAGGTTTTTAATTTTCTTTCATGTAACTTTTGTCTTATTTATGTAACTGAGAGGAGAGGAGACTTTCATGGAGGAATGAGAGCAAGCTTGAACTGAAGGTGACATCGTGTAAGTGATCTTTTCTTCTATTGTTATTTGAATTGAATCGAGGTTTCTTTTTCTTTTCTATTCTTATTTTTATTCGCTTCCCTCCTTTGTGTTTGTGGATCCAAATGAAACGATAGCCTCAAAGTTGCCTTGTCCTTGCATGTGTCGTTGATGGCTTATGGTTATGAATATCCATTTCTATGGTAGTATAGCTCGCCCCTTCTTTTTATAGTGTAAATCGGGAATGGGGAAGAGATCTCATCTGCCATGCTTCGATCGCCTTCAAGTAAAGGTACATCGTCGATACGGGTAAAAGGTAAGCAGGCGCCAAAGAGGTAAGTATGTTATTTTAGGTTTTAGTTTTTCTTTCTTTTCTTGTAACTTTTAGTATAGATCACCAACACCATAATCACCCAAATCTCTTTCACTCTTTCAATTTCTTTGTACATATCACTTCTAGTTTCCCCATCTTCTTATTCTACCATCTTCTTTCGAATTCAACTTTAACTCAATTTTTCCTTTTTTTATAAAAGATCTAAAGAAGAACTTTAACCATACAACTTTTGTAGCCTAAAAGAGAACTTACTAAAAAGCTTCCATCGCTAGTCTCTCCTTGTGGATCACGACCCGCATAGCCACCTACTATAGTGGTAGAATTGAGTAACTTGCACTCTTTAATCTTAAAATCTAAAATTCTGTATTTTTTGTGCAGGTCAACCTCAATCATGTACTTTGCTCCCCATTCTTTCGTCCTGATGAAGGAGAACAAAAACTTGCCCCTTGATTTTTAAGTTAAAGCTTTGATCATAGTAGGAGGAACATACTGGAACAGTTGGTGCGTGTTTTGAGAAGAGGTCGACGATCGCTTATCCGAGATGATCCGCTTCAGGAAGAAGTTGGTGGTTACTTATTTGAGATGATGCACTTCGGAAAAGCGGACGTCACCAGTAAGGTCTCGGATCCTCCCTTTGCCAATTTTGATTACGAAAGATCCAGTTTTCTGGTGGCAAAATCTACCATTAAGCGAAGGATTACAGCCTTGTGAAAGAGGAAAACCTTTCGTGTCCAGTTGGTCTGGCAGTCTTGGGACGGCTTATCATCCTGAAAGTAGATAGGACAACTTATATGCCTATGGAGCAATGACTCTTTATATGAAAGACAATCTTGATGTATTATCAATGTATCTTCCCTTTTGAATCAATAAAATTTTTGCTTACTTCTTTTTTATTTACTTTGCCCCCTTTCTTTTCACTTTGAACTTCGAAAGAAACTTGGGCTGGCTTAGATGAGCCTTTTCCTGAGGAAGGAAATAAAAGCTCTTGGTGGAGCTAAACTTTCAGCGAAGTTAATGATGGGTTTTCAGCTAAGTTAGAAACAAGCTCTCAGCAGAGCTAGTGCAAAGTCTCCCGCGAAGCTCAATATGAGCTTTCAGTGAAGTTAAAGCCCCAGCTTTCGGCGAAGCTAACCAAGCTCGTGTGAAGTCAACACTGAGCTCACAGCGGAGCTAATTCTCGGTGAAGCTAAGGCAAAGCTTCTCAGAGAAGGCGCTTTAGGCGCCATTTCAAATAAATTTGAAATGATTGCCTGCACTCCTTTTGAGGATGCGAAGCTAGACAATTTTATGTTTATAAAAGCCCGTTAGGCTGAAAGAGAGAATTACTTTCTCTTAAAACACTTCATTTTTCTTCAGAGATTAAATCTCTTTCTTTTTCTTTTTCTTTACTCGGATTTTCAGAACTTTTCAGTTCTTCCATGGCCCCCAAGCGACGCGCGGGCAAAGAGGCAGCGACCTCTGCTACGGAGGCGCCGTCTCCTCCTCTGATCATCGAGCGGCCCATAGGGGGCAAGGAGTTTTTTCCCTTTTTAGAGATTTTTATCTCTTTTCGAAGCCATTTACTGGCTATTTCATGGTGAATCTAGAGTTATCTTAGGGAACTATGTTCCCTTAATTTAACCCCACTGAATTTTTAGGGGATTTAATTCCCCTTTAATCTCGCGACTTGGGATTTGGAAACCAAATGGTTCTTTTCCAAGCTTCTATGCGAAGCTAGCCCTTGGGGTTGTTCACGTTCTGTCGAATGGCATGATGCAAAGCTAGATTTGGAAGCGTAGCTAGAAAGAGGACTTTAAAGTCCTTTGAGTAAATTTAGGTACAAGTGCCTTTCCAGCGAAGTTAGTCCTTGGGATTTTTGCATTCTGTTTAGTGACAGAATGCGAAGCTAAGTTTCTGGAGTGAAGCTAATCACTTAGTGATTTTCTGCACTCTGCCTTCGTGCAGAGTGCGAAGCTGAGCTTCAGGGCGAAGCTAATGCTGGGCTAGCTTCGCTCGGAGAGCGGAGCTATGCCTTAGCAATTTTCTTCTTGCTTTAGCTTTCCTTTTCTTTGGCTAATGGACTAATATAGTTTCTTCTTGCTTTGCAGTGCACTATACTCCGGGTCCTTGAACAGTCTTTTTGGAACAGCCAGGGGGCTGAATGAAAATATTAGCCTACAATTCCAGGGGCAAGCCTCATTATTCAGCGAGCGAAGCGCTTCTGGCCGGGATGCCCTGATCTACGCCGGAGATCAGCGTACCATGAGGAGTATCTTAACTACTGCTCCCCTCGAGAATTGTGACCGGAAGATTTACCGGAAGCCCAGTTTCATGTTTGGGGATGCAAGCGCCTGATACCGATCATCAGATGCTTCTGAACCGGCTTACTGCGGGGTTGCAGATGAGGACATCTTCAGGAGGATGAAAGAGTATTCCCAGGAAGATATTGTCTTAGAAGAAGACGATGGTATCTATGAAAAAGTGACATTCTCAGGAGTTTCCATCATCAGGCCCGTCAACCGATGTCCCGGAAAGCACTTTTGGTCGGGTTTTTATCGGTTTGGTTGAAGAGATGTGTGGTGCCATCTCCTTCTAGCGACGTCATTCTTCCGACTGTCTTATTGTCGACTGTTCATCTAGTCCACGATTTCTCCCTTAGACTTCTTCCGGCAATGGTGTGCTGTATTCAGTGAGGCCTTCATGCTTTGACAGAGACTTTCTGCGGGCCAACAATGACGAAAAGGGGGAAAGGCACCATCTTGCCCCGTGACAGACCAAACCCTAGGATCGGCTTGCCATATACCTACTTGATGGCATGGTTCGCTCTATACTGCCCAGTTATTATTCAAGCTGGTGAAGAGCCTCTAGAGGGTGTCCGAATGGCGATTCTCCGTCGATTTGAGGGATCTTCATGGTTACAGACTTATGTGGCCATGATCCGCAAGCTGCTGTGTCGGTACAACGTCTATTGTCTCTTCCGGTGCTTCCCTACATTCGTGATGCGTGCTACAGTGAGAAATTCAAGGATGTGGGAGATGAAAAGACGTCACTAAGCCGGGGGATCTTCGAATGGCTGTTTAGCATCCGACCATCTCATCTCGTGTACAGGAGCGGGGATACCTGCTATTTGGAGCTATATATCCCCAGTCGATTTGCTCGTCAGTTCGGGTATGACCAACTCTATGTTGGTAATCCGAACACTGGCCTGGCTTTCATGGAGAGTCTTATTGATGGTGCTCGCGCCTGGCGGTTCTTTATTGCAGGTTGTATTGAGGCACGGCTGTGCATGCTGTTAAGGAGTCCAAACTACTGATGACTTTGGGGTTCTGTCAATAGTACAGAACTTCAAACCCTACGCCAACCGGATTTTCTGTTAACTTTTTTGGTGTGAAGTTGATCTCTCACCGGCTGAAGCAAAAAGTCACCGAGAAGGGAGAGTGCAGAAGGGTTCGGCTGCCAGGCCTCCCGGAGTTCGTCGCCACCGCCGATAGTGAAGCTTCAGACTCTGAAAGTCTCCAATTTGAAGGAGTCCTAGGCACTGAGATTCCCCCAGATGCTCCTGGTGGGGCAGGCACAACCCCTATGGAAGACGTGGAGGTGGAAAAGGTGGAGGAAGAAGATCCTGACGTCCACTTCAAGCAGAAGTGGCAGGGTGGATCCCGCAGGAAGTAGGTGGTGAAAAGGCCTCGTCGGTACACTCCCACCGTTATTGCAGAGGGTGAATTATTGCAGTGCCTCCTCCTCCTACCCTGTTAGTTATTAAACTATCGGCGTAGAAGCAAACGACTAATAAAGTTATTCCCAGCCTGGGTAAGACCAGTTTCATTTTTATGACATGTACTTATATTTTCCATACAGATTATTCATTTATCCGATGATTCAGGAACCGAGACTGCAAGAGAAATAGGAACCGAGGCTGCAGGAGAATAGGGGATTATTATGATCCTCTGTTTACTTATAAGGAAGGTGACGAGGCTAGCTACTTCGTCATCTCAGAAGATTTCGGAGGTGGCGCGGCTGACGTCGGTCCTCCGGGTGCTGGGACCTCGAAAAAGAGTCCAATGGCTTCAAGCTCTATAGGATGGATCACAGAGGCCTCGGTGAGCGAAGGTGAGCCAGACATCCCTCCCGCAACTGTCAAAGTCTCTTCTATGGAGCCTGGCAGAATTAGCGCTGCCGTTGAGGGGTCCTGAGAGAGACTATTGCTGAGGCGGTTGAGGCAGTATCGCCTCTTGGTACTACTTTGATTTCTTGTGAGCAATTTTTCCCTGATATTCATTATGTCTTGTTTTCAACAAAGTTTTTTTTTAGGTGTCCCGCCTTTGGGTGCATCGACTTTAAAGGGATCAGCTGTTCTTCGCGAGGGAATCAGGGATGAGACAAGTACTTCAGCCACAATAGACGATGCCGAGTTGGATGTCTTGTATCACGACCTGCCATCTTATCAACCTGAGCCTGCTGGTGAAGTTAAAGGGGCCGAGGAGACGGTGGCTACAGAACCAATTTCACTCCCAGCTAAATCGGTAGGTGAGATGCCGGTGATTTCTTTGACGTTCCTACCCTGACAACCACTAGGCTGAAAATAATTACCAGCCCTACGTCTTTGACACTGGTTGTTAAGCTAGTTCTTCCTGAAATAGTTACCATCCCTACTTCCATCGTGGCTGGTATACTGGTTTCAATGAAGACTCCTCTTAAATCACCGGTGATCCCTCGTCTTTCTCTAGCCGGTGCTTCTGCCATTTCCTCTACCGTTATGATAGTGAAATCGGCGGAAGCTTTGTCTTCAGGGGCCACTCGTTCACCGGGAGTAGTTAAATCCGAGAAAGAATTTGTGGCTGTGATGGTTGACAGCTAATTGAGTTTGGATCTGCACATAAATACAAAATTTTCGATTTTAAGATTAAAGAGTGCAAGTTACTCAATTCTACCGCAATAGCAAGTGGCTATGCGGGTCGGGATCCAGAAGGAGGGACTAGCGATGGAAGCTTTTTAGTAAGTTCTCGTTTAGGCTACAAAGTATGGTTAAAGTTCTTCTTTAGTTCTTTAAAAGAAAAAGGAAAAATTGAGTTAAAGTTAAATTAGGAAGAAGATGGTAGATTAAGAAGATGGAGAAAAACAGAAAATAGACATATACAAAGAAATCGAAATGAGTGATGAAAGAGTTGGTTGTTGTTAGTGTTGGTGATCTAAACTAAAGAAATAAAAGAAAAGAAAGAAAAGATTAAAGAAATACTTACCTCCTCTGGTTGATGACTTACCTGGAACCCTTGCATGTTCTACCTTACTTCAGAGGCGTTCAAACGCATAAAACATAAGATCGAGCTCAGTCCCCATTCGCATTACATCATCAAGACGAACAAGAATGAAATGATACGAAATCTTGAGGAGGAGAACATCATCATGTAATATCGTTGGCACTCACACAGACATGGCTATACTGATGCTTCTAGATTCACTTGAATGCTCATCATAACCAAAAGAGGAAAAGTAGAAAGAAGAAGAAGAAAACAAAAGTAAAGACAAACATAAAAACAAATTATCTTTTATTGCTTCCAGAAACGATGGAAGAAAGGAGGAGGTACATCGGTGTCACTCTCAACATAAGCCTCTCTCTCTTACTTACATGAATCTCAGTCTAAACTATACTTACAAAGAAAGAAAAATTACATGAAAAGAAAATAAAAACCTACATTAAAAAGAATGAAAACGTGGACTAAATTCTATCTCTGCATGGTCCTTCCCTGTACGCTCTGAAAATCTCTGTATTTATAGGCAAAAACTCACGTAGGAGAGTGTATGAAGATAGGGGAGCAAACGCTCCCCCTATCTCTCTAACAAAGCCGCGAAAACTTGGCCGCGTTTTCGCGGCCAGGGTGTGGCCAGGTGGCCACACACTATTGGTGGAACTCCCGGCTTCACGATTGATGTTTATCTTCAGCTAGATTTGCAGTTTAAGTCCAGGATTTTGACAAAATGGCCTTTGATCCTTGGCTTCAACCGATTGATTTGTAGGGATTTGTTCTAACTGGTTTTCAACCAATCTGAACCGACCTGATCTGCCCTGATTTACTAAGTTCAAATTAATTCTGATTTAATTCAGAATTTGATGGCCTTTTGGGCTCATTTCTCTTCACTCTCCTTTAGGAATGGGCCTGCAAATAAATTAAACAATAATTAGAAAAAGCAGAGTTTATTTTATAATAAGTATGAGAATATGATAATGAATGTGCCATACTAGCGACCGATCAATAGCTTCTACAAAAGCCTAAAGCAATCTGTTGCTCTGTTCTTGAAGGGCTCAACCACCTCATTTTCTGCTTTAAAGGTGATCCTCTCTTGAAATATCGAAAGCATCCAAGACTGTGGAGGGGATAACCAGGCTGCCGCATTGGAACTTCTTGTGGAAGGCTCAAGAAGGATGTAGACGAATGGCGTCATCTCAGTGGTTCAGACCTAGATTCCTCTGCTAATGAAGAGCTTGAACGCCTCATTTCTCAAATGCGTGAGGCCTACCTCGCAGCACAGGAAGCAGCCGAGGCAATATCTTCAGACTTAAAATCTTTAGAAACAAGGAAAGTAGAGATTGGAGATGCTATTGACTCTTCCAGTAGCTTTCTTCGTGACGCCGAGGATAAAATTGAGAAGGTCAAGGAAATGATCAAGAGGGATAATCTTCTTTTGTCCCACGCAGAAACGGTACGCCTGGAGGAGATGGCTCGGTTAGAGCAGGTCAAAGCTCAAAATGATGAAGTCCTACAGTAGGAGATAGCTCAAAAGGCAACTTTGGCTAAAATTGAGGTTCGTCTGTCCCAGACAGCGAACTTTAATGAGGCCGAGTTGAGATCGCAGGCATTTATCAGAGCTGCTGAGGAGAGGAAGAATAAGCTGGCCATCCTTGAAGAACGGATCAAGTCTTACGAAGCACCCTCGTAGCTTGTAATCCATGTATCCCCCTTTTGAATCAATGAATATAATCTTATTTGACTCTTCTGTTGTATTTCCAACTTGTTTTATCTTCTGAGTCTATCTTAAGTTATATTATACCCTCAAAAGAAAGGACTAATCTATTCAGAGGTGATAAACTGAACATGATAGAATTAGTCATTTGATGGATTATCACCAATAAGAAATGACACGATTCAAACCCTGTTGGGATAAAAATAAGATAAAGTGAATTTGATGATCTTTACTGTTCAGAGGCAAAAATTAACATAACAGATTAAAGACTATTAGATTTATGAATTGGTTTGAATGGATTAGACACCAGAATGAAATCTAGAATTTGTCAATTAAAGATGACAAACTAGCTATGATTAATCAAAATTTTACCATTCAGAGGTGATGACCTGGACATGATGACAAAATGGAGGTGAATCTGATTTTAGGGACCCGTATATTCAGAGATAGTAAACTAAACATGATAGACTAAGACACACTAAACTTCGAATCCGCTGCCATAGGTAGTCGTATTCACTTGGCAGCTAGTTCACAAGGGACTACAAGGATAGATTAGATGTGGGGTCCTATTGGTCCAGAGGTGGTTAACTTGACATGACCAACTAAGGGATCTCAGATGTGCAATCTACTGTTCAGAAGTTTAGTGTTAACATGACAGCAAGAACTCTCAGGCTTGATAGAGGATAAGAGAACAAAGTTATGGACTCATTTGTTCAGAGGTGGTGAACTGGACATGACAATTAGGGTACCATAAAAGAGAGAGATCTAGGTATCCGTCGATTCAGAGGTAATATGGACATAACCGATTAGGAGTTGCAAGACTCAGAACCCTATCGTTCAGAGGTGGTGAACTGGACATAACGGTAAAGGTATAGTCCCTATTGGACTGAAAAATGAGACTTGGCTATCTGTCGGTTCAGAGGTGTCATGGACATAACCGATTGAGAAGCCACCAAGCTTGAGTTTTTTACAGTTCAGAGGTGATAAGCTGGACATGACGGTAAATGAAATAATTCCACTGGGGAAGATAGGATTTGGTTGTGAACTTCGTGGGAAAATTAATATTTCTGTTGTATTTTATTTAGAAGAAACTGTCAGAGGTATACTGTTAACATGACAACCAAAAAGTCCATTGGGGACTCAGAAGAGAAATAATAGACTTTGAAGAAAGTCTACCAGAAACTTACTAGGGAGTTAGGAAATATGAATCCCATGAAAGATTATATGTTAGAGAACTCCGTAAGGATTTAGAACAAGATTTGTAAAACAGCCTGTCAGAGGTGAAATGTTAACGTGACAAGGATTTAGTTACTGTTAGAGGTGTTTGAACATAACAACAATTTTGAGTGAACCTATCATTCTATTGAAGAGAATGATAAGTGGAGTTTAATTTGCTGGGGATATTGACCAGATTTGCAGGGATGTTGGTTTTATCTGCTGGGGAGTATGTTAGAGTTTTACTACCAGAGGTTTAATGTTAACATGATAGGTTTGACTCGTCATTTCGCCAGAAAATGAATGTCTTCTTATGTGGTCCTATCATTTCATTGACAGGAATTGGTAAGTGATTTTGGAGAGGAATCAAATGGGAACAGGTCCCTTAGGATTTTTAGCAAATTCTCAGCTGTCAACGAATTTGATATGCCTTTACCAACTACCGTTTGAGTTGGGCTAGCCATGCTATTCCCCTTAGCATGATATGTTGTCGAGAAATTATGTTGGGCTTAAGGGCCAACATTTTCGTCTATCCTTAGCCGTTAAAGGCGTTGGATTATTTCATTACTTTGAGTAACGTGATGCTTCCCCTGGGTTTTCACTCTGTAAGTGAGATGGGGATTAAAGGAATGGACATGAATTCCATGAGATCTTGATCTTAAAGATTATCGTTCCTCATGGAATCTCAGCCAATCCTTATCTTGTTTCCATATTGGAAAGATTCTGCAGAAGGATACGTCATGAGCCTTCTTCAATGAGTTTGGCTTGACAAGTTATCAGTTAAACTCCTTTGATCTTTCATTCGATCGGTCATCATATTTTTGATATGAACATGAAAACAGTGGAAAGATTCTGCAAGAGAATGTGTTACGAACCTTCTTCAATGAGTTTGGCTTGATAAGCCAGCAGATAAACTCATTTGTTTTTCATTTGATCGGTTACCATTTGGTCGATCATCACGTCTTGATATGAATGTGAAAACAGTGTAAAGGTTCTGTAAGAGAATGCGTCATGAACCTTCTTCAATGAGTTTGGCTTGATAAGCGAGAAGGTAAACTCATTTGATTGCTCAGACCTTTTGTTGTTGGGTTAAGCTTCGATCGATTGAACAGGAGCAAGGAGGTATGCCACCACTGTATATAGAAAAGTCAGGCTAAATAAACCATCTGCCTAAAACTGTTGCTTAGGCATACTTGACTTCAAATATTACCTATTCTTCTAAGTTGAAGATAGGTAACATATTTATATACTAGAGAAGAGTGACAAGGCTAAAACAATTTGACACCTTGTTTCTTCTTCAATGTCATCGGTGTCCGATCGGCTCGACACTAGTCGACAATGAATTAGAGAAGAGTGATAAGGCTAAAATTGAAGTTCATAACCTTGGTTCTTCTTTGATGCAACCGGTATTCGATCGGCTCGACACTGGTTTACGGCAATATGATCCCGTTAGAGAAAGAAAGGAGCGTTCTTTCCAAATATCTTGGATCTGAAGGTCCTAAACAGAGGTGTAATGTTAATCTTATCACAAGAAAGATCCTATCAAGAATAATACTTCTTTAAGAACCTGCCATTGATTGGCATCATGAGCGTATCACTGTCTAGGTTATAAGGTGGTATGCTCCATTTGAATAGACTGTTTCTATCACAAACAGTCCTTCCCATTTGGACTAAAATTTGCCTTTGATTTTGTGCGTCATGATCATCGGTCGTCTGACGGTTAAAACCAAATCTCCTTTCTGAAAAACCCTTTGCTTAACCTTCTTATTGAAGGCCTTCGAGATTCGAGTTTGATACAACTCAATATGTTGTTAAGCCTGTTGTCGCTTCTCATCTAGGGTTTCGAGTTCTTGAAGACGTAACCGATCATTGTCCTCCTTTGTCATTATGGTCATTAAGACGACTCATAATGACAGCATCTAGATTTTAAACGGTATGACTGCTTCGCACCCGTATACCAGAGAAAAAGGCGTACTACCTGTCGGGGTTCGAAATGTGGTTCGGTAGGCCCAAAGACATTCACCGAGCTTCTCATTCTAGTCTCGCTTATTTGATGAAACGAATTTTTTGAGTAGCTTGATAATTGTCTTATTGAATGCTTCCGCCAAGCCATTAGCAACAGGGTTATATGCGGTTGATGCCACATTCTGAATCCGGTATTTATCGCAGAAACGATAGAATACCTGACTTACAAATTGGGAACCATTATCATGGATAATCCGCCTAGGGACACTAAATTGATGAATGACATGTTGTTTGATAATGTTGACAACGTTGGAAGTTTTAACTTCAATAAGTGGAATAACCTCTGCCCACTTCAAGAAATAGTCAGTTATTGCTAGGATAAACTGATGACCTTTTGTTGATGATGGGCTGATAGGTCCTATGATGTCGATTCCCCATGATTCAAACGGCCATGAAGTAATAGTCATATGGAGCAGCTCCAGAGGCTGATGTATAAAGTCTGCATGAATTTGGCAGGCCTTACACCTTTTTGCACATATTTGATGGCATCAGCTATCATGGTTGGCCAATAATATCCAAGCCTGTGCAATCGATCCTTGAGCTTTGGGCCTGTTTGATGAGCTCCGCATATACCGTTGTGCGCCTATTTAAGCAGTTCTTGTGCCTCTGAATTAGAAAGGCAATGGAGGAAGATACCGTCATATAAGCGATAGTAAAGTGTCTTTACTATCGGATCATAGTAGAAACGGAGAGACCTTCATCTGATAGACTCCGCTTCTTTAGGGTCATCTGGCAATATGTCATGCAAAGCATAGTCAATAGGGGAAAATCGCTAATCTCTCAGTTCGAAATCCATTGAGGTGATATGGACCTCTTTGGTTTTCAACACATGTTTAGAACAATAAGGTGTCGAGTAGCTACTGTAAGATGATAACGTTGTGTTGATTGGTAAGGCCAATGTAGCTGCTAGTGCAGCCAGAGCTTCGGCCTTAGTATTTTGGGATCGAGACACATGATCGATGTAAAAGCCATCAAATAAATTAGCCATTTGATGACTGCATGATATTAAGGTATCAAATCTCCGTGGCGGACTTCATATTCTCCTTCAACCTGATTAATAATCAGTTTTGAATACCATAACATTCGAGGTAGCGTACCCCTATTTCATGGGCGAGCTGAAGGCCAATGAGTAGAGCATTATATTTTGTCACATTGTCGAACATGGTTCTGTCAATGAAAATACTCTAGGAAGGAAATGGTTTTGTTGTGAGATAAATACAACCCCCACACCAGCAATGATCTTGCCTTAGGGCCTATTCTTGATGCTCCATCAAAGAACATTTGTCACACTTCGTCATCCGAAGTTATATTAGATTCTAAAATCTCATCTGGAATATCTTCATGAAGTTTTGACCTTTCTAGAACCGGATGAGCAATTAGAAAATCTACAAGCGCCTGTCCTTTAGCTGCCTTCTGAGGAACAAAGACCATATCATATTGAGACAAAAGGATAGCCCACATAGATAATCTTGAATTTAGTGATCCTAGTTTTATCATGAGGACACGCAAAGGATTCACTCTGAAAATGACATCTATAGTTTGGCCAACCAAGTAATGCCGCATTTTTTGAATAGCAAAGACAAGAGCTGAGCATTCATTCTCAATAGGGTTATAGCGAGATTCAGCCCCTATCAGAGTCCAGCTCAGATAATAAATGGCCTATTCGTGGCCGTCATCGTTCTTTTGAGCAAGCAGAGCACCAAGAGAATGGTCCATAACTTTCACATAAAGTAGGAATGGTTTTCCTGATGTGGGAGCTATTAAGACTGGAGGTTTAATGAGGTATCTTTTGGCATCCTCGAAAGTTTCTTGACAGGTTTAATCCTATACAAAAGAGATACCCTTTTTCATGAGTCGGGTGAACGGTGACAGCGGCCTGAGAGGTTTGCGATGAATCTTCTGATATAGGCCAGTCTACCTTGCAAACTCCTAAGCTCTTTGAGATTCTTGGGTGGAAACATGCTCTGAATAGCTTTGACCTTGTCTAGGTCAAGATGAATTCCTTTTAATGTAACAATAAATCCCAGGAACTTGCCACTTGAAACCCCAAGAAGGATTTTGTTGGATTCATTTTTAGCTGATGGGCTCGCATTATATCGAACATTGTTCTTAGATCATAAAGGTGATCATTCTTATGGCGACTTTGGACAGCAATGTCGTCGACATAGCATTCTACTATTTTTCGGAGGTGCTTGTGAAAAATTGCATTCATGACCCTCTGGTGTGTTGCTCCTGCATTCTTTAATCCGAAGGGCATGACAGTATAGCAGTATACGTCTAACGGTGTCCGGAATGAAGTATGCTATGATTCTCATTCCCTGGGTACATCTTGATTTGATTATACCATGAAAAGCCATCCATGAAAGACATTATCTCGAATCCGCAGGTATTGTCAATCATGACATCGGTGATGGGCAATGAGAATTCATCTTTAGGTCAGGCTGTATTGAGATCGCGGTAGTCAATACAGATCCGCAGTTTTCCATTCTTCTTAAGAAAGGGGATAATGTTAGCAACCCAATCTGGATGCTGTTTTTCCCGTATGAAACCACATGAGATGAGTTTATGTACTTCGACTTCAGTAGCTTCCATAATATTCGGGTGAAATCGTCGTCGTTGTTGCTTGACTGGCTTGGCGTCCGGCTTGATATTCAGACGATGCATGGCTACTTGCGGATCAAGTCCGGGCATATCTTTATAGTTCCATGTAAAGACATCGATATACTCTCTTAGAGTACTATCAATTCTTCTTTCTCCATAAGTGATAAGCTCTCACTTATAAAGATGGGTTTAGGGTGATCTTGATTACCCAAGTTAACCTGAATCACCTTGTCTTCAGTAGGTGGTTCACATTATTCGAACCGCTTTTCCCACTGGAAATCCAATTGTTGAGCCCATGGTTCAACATCAATAGCTTCCCCAAGCTCCAATTGATTGCTCGAAGTCATATTAACGGAGAGATTTTTGAAAATCGCTCCTACACTAACATCTGACTCCCATTCGGAGGAAGAGGTGGAGCGTGACGGGGTCAGTTTGTTGTCTTTGGATCGAAATGATGTAGAAAGTGGAGGTGTAACATATCCCAACCCCTTGCGTGTTTTATCACAGTAATTTGTCGGTTTCCCTTTCGGCACGAAATTACGTAGAAAACCACGTCGTCTTTTTCTAAAATTCAGGCCACTTTCACGCTGCAGGCTGTATCTCATTTTTCTCATCATATACTGTGTTGATCGTGCATAATGGAAAAATTGTGGGGGCTCTGAGTCTGAACTCGAATCTATGACCGTAGACCTTCGTAGTCGGGCTCTACCGAATAGTATTGGTGATTGACTCCTTTTGGATGGAGGGACCACGAAGACAGACCCTTCCACACATTCCACAGGTGTGCTTGGTATGCTTGGTTTATACAAGGGCATGTGTAGGGAGCTATTGATGACAGATTCAAACATTTGACACTCGCAGGATAATCAAAGATAACATTGTCATTAATTACCCATTCATCATTATCCTCAGAGGGATTATTACATTGAGGATTATTGAAACATGCTACAATTAGTTCACCGACCAAAGTAGCTGGTATGTCTCCTTTGGACTCTGAATCTGCCTCATTGCCACTGTCGTCGTTGTCAGGCAATGGTTCTTTGATGTTTTACTGATTTCCTGATACAGGAGAGCATCGGTAAAGTAGTTTTTCACCCCTTTGAACGGTTATTTCTCAGCGAATACCGTTCGTACCATTGCATCATCCTCTATGTGTTTGAAGCATTGGTGCAGAGAAGAAGGCATGATCCAGTTAGCATCGATCCAAGGTCTTCCTAGCAACAAGTTGTATGACGTGTCAGCGTCAATAACGTAACATGTCACTTCTGATTTCAGGTTTTCGATTTGTAACGGAGCTTAATTTTTCCTAGTCGGTGACTACTCCCTGCGTTAAAATCGTATATCGTAGTAGTGGTTGCAGACAACCGATACAACGGTATGCCAAGGAAGTAGAGGGCTTTTGAGAATAATGCTGAGTGCAGACCCTGGATCAACCTGTACTCTTTCAATGCACGTCGAGTCGATGTATCCGGTATAGTACAAAGGTTGATCATGTTTGTTATCCTTGAGGAGTATGTCCTCAGCTGTGAAAGTAATAGTTGGTACTTTCGTCGATTATACATGATGACATTTAGAACACGGGGGTGAGTGTCGTTTCTAAGGATTTCTGGCATATGTGTCAGAAATGATTCTGAATTACCCAGTGCATCCCTGAGTGCCTCTCTTGTCTCTTTCGAGAGACGAAGTAGCTCGTGTATGGTGATACGAGCTGGGATATTAGCCAACTGTGCCAATATGTCAAAGCGAAAAGGGACGTTAAGTCCCGGGCATGAAGGTTTCTTCAGGACATGGTCAAAGTAGACTTCTTTCTGCTTCTCTTTCTCAAGGTCAGGAATGGAGCTGGAATGGTACTTGTACTAACATCGTTTGCTGTTGTATCTCGTCAGTGGTTTTCTCATATTGTTTCAAATATAATTTTCCTAATAGAGTACTCGTTGGCTGAGGTACATCAGCCTGCGCTGTGTAGGTATGCCTCTCACTTTTAGAATCGCTAAAAGAAGGTTGTTATATTGTCATCATCTGACAAGATAGAGACAACGTTGCAGGATCTTCTCTTTGACTTGGATTCCTTTGAATCCCACTGTACCTCTTGGGCAAGGTCTGGGTGCACCCACTGATTTTCCCTGTTTTTAATGTCAAGGGAACAAGACCTTTAGACTCTTGCTGTTTAGCTGAAGGATTATTTATCTCCAGCCGTGGTTCAGGGATTGAAAAGATCCATCAGGAACTATGACTTTTGTGGTTTTATCGAACTCAAGGGTTACCATATTTGCAGTGACTTTCTTTTATTCTGACTTTAGAGTTAGAACCCCGGCATCAACAAAAACCTGAATTTTATCCTTAAGGACAAAACACTTGTTAGTAGGATGATGTATCATCCTATGAAAAAGATAATAATTGAGATCGTTTGTGCATCCCATTTAATTAGGACGTCGAGCCTCTTGTAACTTTAATTTATTCCCTTTTTGGAGTAAACCCTTTTTGGAGTAGATGGAATATTGTAACTACCTGCTCGTCTTTGAAGGAGTACTGTTTCGGAGAAAACTTAAACTCCTGATTGTTGACGCTGCTCTTCTTGGTCTTCGGAGGAACATCCCCTGACAATTCGACGGACATAGTCTCTTTCCTTTGGCTTGGAAGATTGTGCCATATCGCGCGCCCTTTTATTATTCATACCCCATTTTAGGGGTAGATGGTTCAAACTCTTTAGCCGACTTTTCGGCTATTTCAGCTTGTTCAATTAATTCTTTTCACGTATGGACTTTGACAGCTCCCATACGAATCTCCACTTGGTCCAGAAAATTATGCCTATTGATCGTACACATATTTTGCATTTTTTTCATTACACTCCTACATTTATCGTGTAATAAATCTGCTAATT
Source organism: Agave tequilana (assembly GCA_038442645.1). Taxonomy (NCBI): domain Eukaryota; kingdom Viridiplantae; phylum Streptophyta; class Magnoliopsida; order Asparagales; family Asparagaceae; genus Agave; species Agave tequilana. Next base: position 115,271 of record JAVJIF010009368.1, read on the forward strand.
TCTTTATCTTAAATATCTATTTTGTAGAAGATAATAATGAAGAGAAAGAGGATTAAACCAAATAATACCAGTTAAAATCAGATTTAACCGGATCTATTCGGTTAGCTGAGGATGATCCCAGATCTAGTTAAAACAAATCAAGGATTGGGGCAAATGTTCAGCTGAAGATCGAGCAAATCAGAAAGATAAACCAAATGAAAATAGATAAAATTCAGATTTCTATAAATCCATTTTGGTTAGCTAAAGATCAACTGAGGATAATATCAAATATAGAAGGATAAATGGATAGAAAGAGATCAACGGATGAGATGGAGCAAGTTTGTCTCAGATTTTGTCTGAATACATTTTAGTATTTAAATCATAACTTTCGCTATCGAATCTCAAATCTAATAATTCAAGATGATCTAGAAAGAACATTTAAAGGGCTACAACTCTTAAGTTGATCACTATTTCTAATTCTATCATTTGATAAGTGCTATTCAGTAATCAACACGTCAATACAGATCAGAACTGAATATCCACATCAAATCAAGTTTAGAGATAAGAGAAAGATTCAAATTTAGAAATATCCAGCTTTTCCTATCTTCATACTCCACTAACCTCTGCATTTCTCCTATAAATACCTACAATCTCAAAGGTAAAAAGGAAAGACCAAGCAGAGATAGATTTTATGCCAGTCTTTCATTCTTTTTAGTGCAAGTTTCTATTTTCTTTGTATGTATTTTTTTATTTCTTTGTAAGCATAGATTATACTGAGATTCATGTAAGTAAGAGAGAGAGAGGCTTATGTTGAGAGTGACACTGATGTACCTTCCTCCTTTCTTCCATCATTTCTGCAAGCAATAAAAGGTTTTTTTTATGTTCGTCTTTACTTTTATTTTCTTCTTCTTATTTCTACTTTTTCTCTTTTGATTTTGATAAGTATCCAAGTGAATATAGCATCAGTTTTGCCATGTTTGTGTGAGTGCCACCGATATTTCATGATGATGTTTTCCTCCTTAAGATTCTATATCATTTCATTCTTGTTCGTCTTGATGATGTAATGCGAATGGGGACTGAGCTCGATGTTATGAATTATGCGTTGATCGCCTTCGAATCAAGGTAAAACATGCAAGGATTCCAGGTAAGTCATCAACCAAAGGAGGTAAGTTTTTCTTTTAGTTTTCTTTCTTTTAATTCTTTAGTTTAGAACACCACAATCCACCACTTCTTTTATCACTCTTTTTTAATTTCATTTGTATATATCACTTCTATTTTCTCCATCTTCTCTATCTATCTCTTTCTTTCTAACTTAACTATAACTCTTTTTAATTTTCCTTTAAGACTAAATGAAGATCTTTAACCATTCTTTGTAACTTAAAAGAGAACTTATTAAAAAAGTTTCCATCGCTGGTCCCTCCTTGTGGATCATAACCCGCATAGCCACTTACTATAGCGGTAGTATTGAGAACTTGCACTTCTTATTCTTAAGTTCTGAAATTCTGTATTTTTGTGTGTAGTTCCAAACTCAATCAAATTTTGGCACCGTTGTCGGGGAGGGACGGTAAGTAATTCTCTTTTTAGTTTACATTTTTGGTTAACTTTCTTCTTTATTCTTGGTGTACAGGTTTGACAATAAGGAATTTTTGCTGCAGTAGACATATAAGTGGCCCTGGACTCTGCTCAAGAAAGCAGAACCAAGACACCCTCAGATTTGCTACATTCCTGTGACAATCTGAGTGAATTACTATCCTATATTTTCTGCAGGTTGGCTGTATTGCAAAGTTTAAGATCTATAACTATCTATTTCCTTGTTTGTCTCATTGTACTTACTTTCTAACCTCAAAAGTAAAATGGTGTGTGTTAAATGCTAAAAACGATTTAGACTTTACATTTAGGCACGTGTCTAATTTGTTTACATTTTACATTACTGTTGAAGAGTGCTAGAGCAAAAGGTACGTATGCATGGCATATAGTTTAGAAAACATTCTTGAGTGATTATTTTCTTGTTGAATGTTACTTTTCTTTATCCTGTACACTTTGCACAATCAATCTTAAGGTCTTGTCCTATAAACAAGATAAGGTGGGGAAGTCATTACCCTCCCTTAGCCTACAAACAATCTCCTCACTCACTAACCCAAGCCTAACTAAAACTGAGTAGACGTTGGCCCTAGGGACATCTCGGACTCAATTAGGAGATTATCCTAAGGGGAAGGTGTTAGAATTTGAATCCTGCTAAATCAGTGTCTAAGGAAAGGGATTGAGGGGCGAAACCCGAAGGCTGGTGGTTTGGCATAATTAGGCCCGTCGCTTTTGCGCGGATACCTCCCACCAATCTTGCACTGACTAGCTGATTAGCTTGTGGTCAAAGTCTGCATTATACCTCTCGTGGACAGTCTAACCAGTTAGGAGTCGTCTACGTCAAAGTTCTACCCTAACTTTGTTTAGAATTTTTTCTTTTTCTTTCTTTTTATTTGTTTGCTTATTTGTTTATTTTTCTTTGTCTGTGTTGACATTTCTTGTGTGATATGGCTTATAACAATAATTTTTCCAATTTTAATGGTAATCCATATTACACCCCGACCTCTTTTTTGGATATTACCAACCCGGCATATCATGACTTTAACTAACCTAGTGTGCCAGATTGGTCTTATCCGAATCATTACATGCCCCAGTCCCAATACTATGAACAAGACTAGAATAATCATCATTACTCTTCACAGAGTCAATGGGGATACAACTCCCCTGAGTCATATTGTCAACTATCCAACCAACATCCAGCTTCATATACTCCTTCTCCCGAACAACCATTAGAAGAATCAATTGACTGAGAAAAGAGGATGGAAGCCTTAGATGAGCTTGAGCGACGAATTCAAATTTTAGAAGACTCAAAATCCCGTAAAAATTTTCAAGTAACAGATCCTTACTCTATTTTTAAGGAAAACATGCCAACATAGAAAAGAGTATGAAAACCATGATTCAATATCAAAATGATCCACTCGATATGATAGAAGCAAGAATTAGTAGATTGGAGAACATGCGTAGGAATAAGGAAACTCTCCCTATTCAATCTTTGACTATTCCCAACACTTTCAAACCATATTGATGAAAATCAAGAGTCATGATATCTTGAAGACTTTGACCAAGATTCAGTTTCACCACAAAGCCTTGAACTTGACCAATATCAACCCATTGACGAATTGGCAAGTTTTCATTTTTAATGAGATTGAAGTTGATCATGAATGTGAACCCGATCCCCAACTTTGTGATTCAGTTTCCATCTTCGAATCTATGTTGACTCCGGTATTCTTACCCAATTTGGACCAATTTTCTGAGCCAATATTTATTCCGTACCCATAGATTTTGAAATTGAATCACTAATTTGGATAGTCACATTCCATTGATAGGAAAAGAATGTGAATATCAATTCTTAGACTTGGACTCAATGCTTGAACCAAAACTAACTCTCGAACCCCAAATTGATTTTCTCGAGTTTGTATTGGTTCCTGAACCTATCATTCTTGAGTCCAAGTCAACCATTCTACCAAGTCACATTCTTTTGTTGGACATAGGTATAAACCATGATGACTCTGGGATGATTTTTAAGGACTGGTTATGTAAAGGGAGTAAGTTTCACGATAGAATCTTTCATAATCCTATTCATACTGGGGACTGTAAATATGTAAATAAAAAAGAGGTCAATAAAGGTAGGTGCCGTGAACTATCACATTATCTTGATTGGGTAGCAACGCTTGACCCAATCAGACTACCATCGGAACCACCATCTTAAGGTAATATTTTCCTTCCCTTTCTTTTTTTTCATGCATCTATGCATTAATTCATATATTGAGGACAATGCATGAGATAGGTGTGTGGGAGAGCTCTAACATAACTTAGATTCTTTTTTAAAAAAAAGAAAAAAATTAACATTTTCTTAATTTTAAAATTTTTTGAAATAGAAACAATATTTTGACATTTTTTTGAAAGAAATTAAGTCAATTTTAAGGAATAGGACAATCATAATTAGGATTTCTTATACTTGATAAAAATAAGATTATTTGTTTGATTTTTAGGGTTAGGAAGATAATTTGTCAAAGTAATTTAGTCTTGATCTTTACCTGATGAAATATGCACACTTCATACACTTACACACTTAAGGTTCTAAAATAAGATTCTTATGCCTTAAAAAAAAATTTTAAAAAAAAAGAAAAAATATATCTATGAAAATTAAACAAATCTAATTATTGATTAGCTAGGTGCTTTGACCTAAGCAAGCCTTGGTATTATGCAAAAGATGATTAGATAAGTTTGAGAAAAAATATATATAAAAATCCTCTGATTAAGCTGGGTATTTGTGCCTAATAAAGCATAACTATTCACGCCTAAAAGCGGTTATATAATAAAATCCTTAGTTTTGAAGCCTTGTTTGCTCGAGTCCTTAAGTCTTTGAGGTGTTTTCTCACCCGGTGCCCTAAGACCATTTGGTTTGGAGTCACCGATTAGAGGACCGTTACATGGGCAGATTAGAAAGCTTATTAGAACTAAGGAATAATACCACAAAAATAAAAAATAATAAATAAATAAGGCATAAACGTTAGAGTTAAAGAACCCTTAGTCAAATTTCATGGTCACAAAGGTGCATATGACTTAGGGTAAAGTAATACACTAGATGAAAAGTACAATTTGACTCCTTACTTTGATTGATAACAAATTTTTGAATAGAGATTTAAGTTTAGGAATTAAAAATTTTAATTTTTCTATAACTTATAGATTACTTAAATCTTATAATAATATTTTAAATATTTTTCTCTTTCAAAATGAGTTTTCAAAAATAACATTTTTCTCTTTCTTTATGAATTTTATGGGTACAATCCACTGAAAACCCTCACGAGACAAAACTCGTCCTCTAGGGGTAACCTAGAGGTTAACGGCTTGTTGCGCAAGCTCAGTGCAATCGCGTAACCTGCGAAAGTGGTTCTAATAATCTTTTGTTTAGTTTTGTTGTTTTGCTCGAGGACGAGCAAAAGATAGGTGGGGGGGTGATCGTACACATATTTTGTATTCTTTTCATTACACTCCTACATTTATCGTGTAATAAATTTGCTAATTTTTATTATTAAATGTCTATTTTGTAGAAGATAATAATGAAGAGAAAGAGGATTAAACAAATAAATACCAGTTAAAATTAATTTAACTGGATCTATTGGTTAGCTGAGATGATCCCAGATCTAGTTAGAACAAATCAAGGATTGAGGCAATGTTCAGCTGAAGATTAGAGCAAATTAGAAAAATAACACCAAATAGAAACCGGTAAAATTCAAATTTCTTATAAATTCATTTTGGTTAGCTAAACATCAATGAGGATAATATCAATACAGAGGGATAAATGGATAGAGAGATCAACGGATGAGATGAAGCAAGTTTGACTCGGATTCTATCTGGATACATTTTAGTATTTGAATCATAACTTTCACTATCGAATCTCAAATCTAATGATTCAAGATGATCCAGAAAGAAGATTTAAAGGGCTACAACTCTTAAGTCGATCATTATTTCTAATTCTATCATTGATAAGTGATATTCAGTATTCAACACGTCAACAAGGTGCAGATCAGAACTGAATATCCACATCAATCAAGTTTGGAGATAAGGAGAAGATTCAAATTCAGAAATATCCAGCTTTCCTATCTTCATACTCCTCTAACCTCTGCATTTCTCCTATAAATACCTGCAATCTCAAAGGCAAAAA
>JAVJIF010009369.1:0-56013 GCA_038442645.1 Agave tequilana
GATATTCTGGTAATCCGATTTGACCAATTTCAGTTTTAAACATCATTTTTCAATATATTAGATTTCTGTGATTTCTGGATTTTTCTTGGATTAAATTGAAATCTTCAAAACCGGTGTCGGCCAGTGCCGCTGACCGATTCCTGGATTTTTAGTTTACGAACTGTTTGGAATTTCTCGATGAGTCTTTAGACATTTTTCCTTAGAGTAATATTCTCAACCTAAATTCTTTTTCTGAGGATTTTATGAATTTATGAATAATTCCCGAGTCGGTAGATAACTGATTCCAGGATTTTTATTTCACAAATGGTTTGGAATTTCTTGATGGTCCTTTAGACTTTATTTCTCGGAATCATATTTTCTGTCTATATTCGTTTTCTGAGGATTTTACGATTTTATGAAAATTCCATCGGAGTCGGTAAGTTACTGATTCCGGGATTTTTAATTTAAAACTGAACAGTATTTCTTCAAACGAATTTCACCATGAGTCTTCAATATTATTCTTGATTTTGGTAAAATTTTCAGATCATTTAGAGATACTTGAATTTCGGGCATTTTTCCAATTTTTGCAAATTCCATATTTCCACCTAGATTGCCACCTCATTTCCCACTCACATTCTCACCTAACCCCACTAACTCTCTCTCCTTCCCTTAGCCGGCAAGTGGCCTTGTGGGGGGACACCTCACCTCCCTTTTTGCAAGAAAGCCCTTGCATCTATCCTATTCCATCTCCTTTACAAAATCCCTATCATATATATATTCCTTTCAATTGCAATTAAATCTTTCTTCCTCTTTCACTTCATCAAGAGAAAAACCCTCTCCAAAATTCCCTCTTCTCCTCCACCAAACCCTAGCTTCAAGAATCTACCTCAAGGACTTCAAGGGCTCATCTAGGGCATCCCAAGGACTCCATCTTCAACCTCCAACTTCCAAGGCAACACCAAGCTTTAACTCCTCCTCCTCAAGCTTCAACAACACTTTTGGATTGAAGCCATCACCTCTTCCATTGGATCAAGCTTCAATTGAACCCACCCAAGTGAGTACCTTACTCACCAAGACCTAGATAGCTCCCTATTTTCTTGTGATGGATAATCTTGTTCACTTGCACCAAAAAATCTATTTTTGGGGCACCAAAACTAAAATCCAATCTTTCCATGTGAATATCTCCACTCCTTAAGGCTAGACCATCTTTTGTGTACTTGTATTGATAGATCAGGTCCCCCTATGATATAAAAATCCGACCTTTAGACTATTAGAAACAACCCCTTTGAAATCTAATTTTTTGACCTAACCACAGCAGATTCCAGAGGATCGGTCGACCGGCAGTCGACCGATCACTCTACCGATGTGCACAGCGTGCACAGCTTTGAGCTGGCAGTCGACCGGCAGTCGACCGTCACTCGACCGGCCTTAGGAATTTATCGTGGACCAGTCGACCGGCAGTCGACCGGCCAAACCTGGAGCTCACGCACTTTGGGCGGTCGACCGGCAGCCGACCGGGGCTCGACCGTTAGTTACAAACCAGTCGACCGGCAGTCGACCGAGGTCGACCGGCAGCCTATTTCGGGGCCAGAATTTCTGACTCTTTTCCTTTTCTGTTTTTGGTCCTCCCCTTATGCATATATGATATCCTAGTCTTGTTTATGCTTCACACTTGTACTGTATGCCATGTTACATGATGAATCTTACCCTTGGTTCATATGAATGTGCCTTGTACTTAGGGACCTATTACTTGTAGCACTTCACCCTAGTCACCTCACCTTATCATGCCTATGTATGGTCATTGCAATTACTTGTTTTATTCCTGTAATTTTACCTTGCTGTGATATTATTGCCTTCTTATTTTATAGCATGCATGGCAGACCCTTCGAGGTCGTTGAACCCTAAGTTGTTCTAGGTTTCCACTTGCCTTACTTTATTACGGCCCTGTCATTTATTTTATTTCCTTTTAACACATGTATGTCACACGACACCTTATATGTGATCACTAGACCCATTGGCATGCCACCCCCTTGTTAGACCCTATTGTTATGTCATGATTGACCCGGCCCATTATACCTTTATTGTTATGTTTTAGTGCTTGCCACACATCACCACCTTGTCATGCTATCCCTTAAACCAAGCATGATACACTAGACTTTATGATTATCTTATTTACGGGAACCCTGCCTCGTTTTATGGAACTAAGTGCCACACCACACTCGGTGGGGGCCACCTCTAGAATCCACTCCCTCAGAACAAAGTGCCACATGGAACAAAGTGCCACACCACACGGTGGGGGCCACCTCTTGAAACCCATGGGGGCCACCTCTTGAATCTGTAGGGCTATTACTGTCATGTTCACTTTCCCGTAAACTGATAATCTTAAAAAGCCACAACTTGTATGGGGTATGGGAGGAAGTGATGGATGCCGGAATGATATCTTGCTTATAGGATGGGAATGACATATGTTGGTGGTACTGTTATGATTACTGTTATGATTACTGTTAGGGGGACTTTAAGCCTCCAAAACCGGTCCCAGGTGGTGGGAACCGTTGGACCACTAAACTGGTCCCCGGTGCATGTGAACAAAACCGGTCCCAGGTGGTGGGAACCGTTGGGCCAGAATACTGGTCCCCGGTGCATGAGTACCATTATAAGAAGCTCTATCAGTTCTCCATCTACTTCCGTTAACAACCCTCGACTTGCTTATATATGGATGTATGTGTGTTTGGGGTGCACACCTGGACACATACCTAGATATATGAGTCAGACGAGTAATAATAATAATAATAATTGATACTGTTATGGATATTGTCGTGATTCTTGAGATTCCAGTTATGACTTCAGTTACGTTTCCATGTTGTGTCACTTATTCTGATTCCAGTGATGATTCCGGTTATGATCTTAATTATGATCCCTATTAGGATGACTGTTATGATCTCCCTTACATATATTCCGGTCTTAACTATTACTTGTTTTGTGTTGGATTTATTGTTGTACTTGTTATGTATTCTCGTTTGACGATCATATGATATGCAACTCTGATCCTATACGCTTGATTTACTGTGGCATGAGATAAGGGTATATAGATGAGGGTTTCCTTGTTTGGATTATTCCTTCGATGTACTAGTCTCATGGGACAGTGACTTAAGCATATATGATCACTTTTGCTTGTGGGCAGTTTTACTTGTAGTTCCTGTGTTATGATTATGTTATGCCCGTCCTGATATACTGTACTTGTGTTCTGACCCCATTCATGTCTCCTAGCCATTTGGCAGTAGTTCATTTATTGTTATATGTCTTGACCCTTGGATTTGCACATTCAGATTTCGAAACTGGATCGAAGTGGAGTTATCCATCGTAGATCGAGCCATCCTTAGCGGGCAGGCATCCCAGCTCCATTTCCTTGTGCCTGACCTCTTTTGACTCACGGGATCTCCATCCTACTCGTGAGCTCTTTTGTACTTTTGCTGTACATCTTACTTTTGGGACTTGGTTGTGATAACTGATACATGTAAAATGTAATGTTATCATATACTGTGATGACTTTGTATTGTACCTTTATGTTGGCATATATGTGTGTATACCACGCTTTGTGTTGCACTCTGATCATTTCTTGTTGTACCTTTGCTTAGCGTATATGTGTGGGTGCATTTTCGGACCTACGCATATACGTCGCAGTGACGTCCCCGTATCCGTGGAATCGGGGCGTTACAGGTTGGTATCAGAGCCTAGGCTCTTACCTCCTTAGTACAAACAAGTAGCAAATTCTAGTAATTTGCGGATGCCAACGTCAACGTACAAAGTTGTCTAGTCCTTTTGATTTATCTGGTCCTTCTTGATTCCATCCTTCATGTCCTGAAATCCTTCCGTTTCATTTTCCAGCTCCTTCCAGTCTATCCATACCTAGTATCGTATGGAGAGGAGATCGGGTCGCAGCAACTCGGGATCAGCATCGAATGGAGCAGCAGGAGAGAATGTGGACCTACTGAGAGTTATCCAGATGATGATGGAGAACCAGCGGCAGCAGACCGAGCTTCTCCGGCAAGAGATAGCAGCACCTAAGGAACAGAGGCCGGGAACATTTCAGATTTCAGGAAGCTGCAACCAGCCATCTTCACGGGTGGAGAGAAACCCCTGGAGGCTGAGCAATGGCTGACGGACACGACGGATTTGTTGAATGCAGCCCGTGTCCCAGAGGAGAACCAAGTGGAGGTTGCCAAGATTCAGCTGAAGGATATAGCCAGGACTTGGTGGCTAGCTGAGGAGGCTAGACTGGAGAAGCCTGTCACTTGGGACACCTTCTCCAAGAGTTTCTACAGCAGATTCTTCCCTGCTACTGCTCAGAAGGACATGGAGGAGCAGTTCATCAGATTGCAGCAAGGGAGCAGGTCCGTGGACGAGTATGCAGCGGAGTTTCTCCGACTCAGCCGCTTTGCCCCGTACATGGTAACGGATGAAGAGAAGCGGGCAAGCAGATTTCAGCAGGGCCTGTAGATGGACCTACAAGTATTCTTGATACCCCAACAGCTGAAGACATATTCAGAGGTTCTCACCATAGCTCGGGAAGTAGAGCGTGGACTGGAGAAGAAGAAGGAGAATCAGATGAAGAGCCAGGCCAAGAAGAGGCCTTTTGAGTTGATGGATGAGGAGGATACAGATAGGGCAACCCAAGGCCCGATGATCAAGAGACCATTCCAATCTCCTCTTTCTCAGATTGTATGCAATTACTGCCACAGACCCGGACATTTTAAGAGGGATTGTCGAGAGGCCAAGGGATTATGTTTAGTGTGTGGATCAGGGAGACATAAGCTAAGAGACTGCCCACACAGGAAGACTGGGAATGTGGCACCAATCAGACCAGCTCTTCCAGCTCCAGCACTTCCAGCTCCGCCATTGAGAAGGAATCCAGAGCCCGTTGACCGGAGAGCTCCGTATCCGCCCCAGCGGTATGGACACCAGCAGAGAGGGATGAGAGCCAGAGCAGATCAGGGCAGAGGCCAAGGTTTTGTCATGGCAGCAGAGACCTCCGGCGATGCAGCAGAGTATGGAGTCCAGTATCCAGATCAGGAGCCTTAGGATATCATGGTAACTTCTACCCCGATCCTTGTATTTGAGTTAGTTATCTTTCAGTATATTTTCCCTTGTCATTCTATCACTGTTCATTCTGGTCCTCCATATGCTCATCTTATTCCCTGTTTTGGTTTTATGAGGCCTTTATTCCAGCCCTTGTTCCCCTTTGTGTTCAATTTGCCCCTTAACGAAATTGCGAGGACGCAATTTTTGTAAGGTGGGTAGATTGTAATACCCGTTCCCGGAATACGTACTTAGTTGCGTATTCAGATTTTCGGCTGTATTTTTCGATTTACTTCCTGTACTTATTCTGTATTATGAATTCCTTATATGATTGTTTTATCTTGGATTTGGATTCGTGGACTCGGAGTCAGCCCTAGTCTGAACCGAGGGCCCAATCCTAGAGTATTATTCGTTTTGGATATTCTGGTAATCCGATTTGACCAATTTCAGTTTTAAACATCATTTTTCAATATATTAGATTTTCTGTGATTTTCTGGATTTTTCTTGGATTAAATTGAAATCTTCAAAACCGGTGTCGGCCAGTGCCGCTGACCGATTCCTGGATTTTTAGTTTACGAACTGTTTGGAATTTCTCGATGAGTCTTTAGACATTTTCCTTAGAGTAATATTCTCAACCTAAATTCTTTTCTGAGGATTTTATGAATTTATGAATAATTCCCCGGAGTCGGTAGATAACTGATTCCAGGATTTTTATTTCACAAATGGTTTGGAATTTCTTGATGGTCCTTTAGACTTTATTTCTCGGAATCATATTTTCTGTCTATATTCGTTTTCTGAGGATTTTACGATTTTATGAAAATTCCATCGGAGTCGGTAAGTTACTGATTCCGGGATTTTTAATTTTAAAACTGAACAGTATTTCTTCAAACGAATTTCACCATGAGTCTTCAAATATTATTCTTGATTTTTGGTAAAATTTTCAGATCATTTAGAGATACTTGAATTTCGGGCATTTTTCCAATTTTTGCAAATTCCATATTTCCACCTAGATTGCCACCTCATTTCCCACTCACATTCTCACCTAACCCCACTAACTCTCTCTCCTTCCCTTAGCCGGCCAAGTGGCCTTGTGGGGGGACACCTCACCTCCCTTTTGCAAGAAAGCCCCTTGCATCTATCCTATTTCCATCTCCTTTACAAAATCCCTATCATATATATATTCCTTTCAATTGCAATTAAATCCTTTCTTCCTCTTTCACTTCATCAAGAGAAAAACCCTCTCCAAAATTCCCTCTTCTCCTCCACCAAACCCTAGCTTCAAGAATCTACCTCAAGGACTTCAAGGGCTCATCTAGGGCATCCCAAGGACTCCATCTTCAACCTCCAACTTCCAAGGCAACACCAAGCTTCAACTCCTCCTCCTCAAGCTTCAACAACACTTTTGGATTGAAGCCATCACCTCTTCCATTGGATCAAGCTTCAATTGAACCCACCCAAGTGAGTACCTTACTCACCAAGACCTAGATAGCTCCCTATTTTCTTGTGATGGATAATCTTGTTCACTTGCACCATAAAAATCCTATTTTTGGGGCACCAAAACTAAAATCCAATCTTTCCATGTGAATATCTCCACTCCTTAAGGCTAGACCATCTTTTGTGTACTTGTATTGATAGATCAGGTCCCCCTATGATATAAAAATCCGACCTTTAGACTATTAGAAACAACCCCTTTGAAATCTAATTTTTTGACCTAACCACAGCAGATTCCAGAGGATCGGTCGACCGGCAGTCGACCGATCACTCTACCGATGTGCACAGCGTGCACAGCTTTGAGCTGGCAGTCGACCGGCAGTCGACCGTCACTCGACCGGCCTTAGGAATTTATCGTGGACCAGTCGACCGGCAGTCGACCGGCCAAACCTGGAGCTCACGCACTTTGGGCGGTCGACCGGCAGCCGACCGGGGCTCGACCGTTAGTTACAAACCCAGTCGACCGGCAGTCGACCGGAGGTCGACCGGCAGCCTATTTCGGGGCCAGAATTTCTGACTCTTTTCCTTTTCTGTTTTTGGTCCTCCCCTTATGCATATATGATATCCTAGTCTTGTTTATGCTTCACACTTGTACTGTATGCCATGTTACATGATGAATCTTACCCTTGGTTCATATGAATGTGCCTTGTACTTAGGGACCTATTACTTGTAGCACTTCACCCTAGTCACCTCACCTTATCATGCCTATGTATGGTCATTGCAATTACTTGTTTTATTCCTGTAATTTTACCTTGCTGTGATATTATTGCCTTCTTATTTTATAGCATGCATGGCAGACCCTTCGAGGTCGTTGAACCCTAAGTTGTTCTAGGTTTCCACTTGCCTTACTTTATTACGGCCCTGTCATTTATTTTATTTCCTTTTAACACATGTATGTCACACGACACCTTATATGTGATCACTAGACCCATTGGCATGCCACCCCCTTGTTAGACCCTATTGTTATGTCATGATTGACCCGGCCCATTATACCTTTATTGTTATGTTTTAGTGCTTGCCACACATCACCACCTTGTCATGCTATCCCTTAAACCAAGCATGATACACTAGACTTTATGATTATCTTATTTACGGGAACCCTGCCTCGTTTTATGGAACTAAGTGCCACACCACACTCGGTGGGGGCCACCTCTAGAATCCACTCCCTCAGAACAAAGTGCCACATGGAACAAAGTGCCACACCACACGGTGGGGGCCACCTCTTGAAACCCATGGGGGCCACCTCTTGAATCTGTAGGGCTATTACTGTCATGTTCACTTTCCCGTAAACTGATAATCTTAAAAAGCCACAACTTGTATGGGGTATGGGAGGAAGTGATGGATGCCGGAATGATATCTTGCTTATAGGATGGGAATGACATATGTTGGTGGTACTGTTATGATTACTGTTATGATTACTGTTAGGGGGACTTTAAGCCTCCAAAACCGGTCCCAGGTGGTGGGAACCGTTGGACCACTAAACTGGTCCCCGGTGCATGTGAACAAAACCGGTCCCAGGTGGTGGGAACCGTTGGGCCAGAATACTGGTCCCCGGTGCATGAGTACCATTATAAGAAGCTCTATCAGTTCTCCATCTACTTCCGTTAACAACCCTCGACTTGCTTATATATGGATGTATGTGTGTTGGGGTGCACACCTGGACACATACCTAGATATATGAGTCAGACGAGTAATAATAATAATAATAATTGATACTGTTATGGATATTGTCGTGATTCTTGAGATTCCAGTTATGACTTCAGTTACGTTTCCATGTTGTGTCACTTATTCTGATTCCAGTGATGATTCCGGTTATGATCTTAATTATGATCCCTATTAGGATGACTGTTATGATCTCCCTTACATATATTCCGGTCTTAACTATTACTTGTTTTGTGTTGGATTTATTGTTGTACTTGTTATGTATTCTCGTTTGACGATCATATGATATGCAACTCTGATCCTATACGCTTGATTTACTGTGGCATGAGATAAGGGTATATAGATGAGGGTTTCCTTGTTTGGATTATTCCTTCGATGTACTAGTCTCATGGGACAGTGACTTAAGCATATATGATCACTTTTGCTTGTGGGCAGTTTTACTTGTAGTTCCTGTGTTATGATTATGTTATGCCCGTCCTGATATACTGTACTTGTGTTCTGACCCCATTCATGTCTCCTAGCCATTTGGCAGTAGTTCATTTATTGTTATATGTCTTGACCCTTGGATTTGCACATTCAGATTTCGAAACTGGATCGAAGTGGAGTTATCCATCGTAGATCGAGCCATCCTTAGCGGGCAGGCATCCCAGCTCCATTTCCTTGTGCCTGACCTCTTTTGACTCACGGGATCTCCATCCTACTCGTGAGCTCTTTTGTACTTTTGCTGTACATCTTACTTTTGGGACTTGGTTGTGATAACTGATACATGTAAAATGTAATGTTATCATATACTGTGATGACTTTGTATTGTACCTTTATGTTGGCATATATGTGTGTATACCACGCTTTGTGTTGCACTCTGATCATTTCTTGTTGTACCTTTGCTTAGCGTATATGTGTGGGTGCATTTTCGGACCTACGCATATACGTCGCAGTGACGTCCCCGTATCCGTGGAATCGGGGCGTTACAGGTTGGTATCAGAGCCTAGGCTCTTACCTCCTTAGTACAAACAAGTAGCAAATTCTAGTAATTTGCGGATGCCAACGTCAACGTACAAAGTTGTCTAGTCCTTTTGATTTATCTGGTCCTTCTTGATTCCATCCTTCATGTCCTGAAATCCTTCCGTTTCATTTTCCAGCTCCTTCCAGTCTATCCATACCTAGTATCGTATGGAGAGGAGATCGGGTCGCAGCAACTCGGGATCAGCATCGAATGGAGCAGCAGGAGAGAATGTGGACCTACTGAGAGTTATCCAGATGATGATGGAGAACCAGCGGCAGCAGACCGAGCTTCTCCGGCAAGAGATAGCAGCACCTAAGGAACAGAGGCCGGGGAACATTTCAGATTTCAGGAAGCTGCAACCAGCCATCTTCACGGGTGGAGAGAAACCCCTGGAGGCTGAGCAATGGCTGACGGACACGACGGATTTGTTGAATGCAGCCCGTGTCCCAGAGGAGAACCAAGTGGAGGTTGCCAAGATTCAGCTGAAGGATATAGCCAGGACTTGGTGGCTAGCTGAGGAGGCTAGACTGGAGAAGCCTGTCACTTGGGACACCTTCTCCAAGAGTTTCTACAGCAGATTCTTCCCTGCTACTGCTCAGAAGGACATGGAGGAGCAGTTCATCAGATTGCAGCAAGGGAGCAGGTCCGTGGACGAGTATGCAGCGGAGTTTCTCCGACTCAGCCGCTTTGCCCCGTACATGGTAACGGATGAAGAGAAGCGGGCAAGCAGATTTCAGCAGGGCCTGCAGATGGACCTACAAGTATTCTTGATACCCCAACAGCTGAAGACATATTCAGAGGTTCTCACCATAGCTCGGGAAGTAGAGCGTGGACTGGAGAAGAAGAAGGAGAATCAGATGAAGAGCCAGGCCAAGAAGAGGCCTTTTGAGTTGATGGATGAGGAGGATACAGATAGGGCAACCCAAGGCCCGATGATCAAGAGACCATTCCAATCTTCTCTTTCTCAGATTGTATGCAATTACTGCCACAGACCCGGACATTTTAAGAGGGATTGTCGAGAGGCCAAGGGATTATGTTTAGTGTGTGGATCAGGGAGACATAAGCTAAGAGACTGCCCACACAGGAAGACTGGGAATGTGGCACCAATCAGACCAGCTCTTCCAGCTCCAGCACTTCCAGCTCCGCCATTGAGAAGGAATCCAGAGCCCGTTGACCGGAGAGCTCCGTATCCGCCCCAGCGGTATGGACACCAGCAGAGAGGGATGAGAGCCAGAGCAGATCAGGGCAGAGGCCAAGGTTTTGTCATGGCAGCAGAGACCTCCGGCGATGCAGCAGAGTATGGAGTCCAGTATCCAGATCAGGAGCCTTAGGATATCATGGTAACTTCTACCCCGATCCTTGTATTTGAGTTAGTTATCTTTCAGTATATTTTCCCTTGTCATTCTATCACTGTTCATTCTGGTCCTCCATATGCTCATCTTATTCCCTGTTTTGGTTTTATGAGGCCTTTATTCCAGCCCTTGTTCCCCTTTGTGTTCAATTTGCCCCTTAACGAAATTGCGAGGACGCAATTTTTGTAAGGTGGGTAGATTGTAATACCCCGTTCCCGGAATACGTACTTAGTTGCGTATTCAGATTTTCGGCTGTATTTTTCGATTTACTTCCTGTACTTATTCTGTATTATGAATTCCTTATATGATTGTTTTATCTTGGATTTGGATTCGTGGACTCGGAGTCAGCCCTAGTCTGAACCGAGGGCCCAATCCTAGAGTATTATTCGTTTTGGATATTCTGGTAATCCGATTTGACCAATTTCAGTTTTAAACATCATTTTTCAATATATTAGATTTTCTGTGATTTTCTGGATTTTTCTTGGATTAAATTGAAATCTTCAAAACCGGTGTCGGCCAGTGCCGCTGACCGATTCCTGGATTTTTAGTTTACGAACTGTTTGGAATTTCTCGATGAGTCTTTAGACATTTTTCCTTAGAGTAATATTCTCAACCTAAATTCTTTTTCTGAGGATTTTATGAATTTATGAATAATTCCCCGGAGTCGGTAGATAACTGATTCCAGGATTTTTATTTCACAAATGGTTTGGAATTTCTTGATGGTCCTTTAGACTTTATTTCTCGGAATCATATTTTCTATCTATATTCGTTTTCTGAGGATTTTACGATTTTATGAAAATTCCATCGGAGTCGGTAAGTTACTGATTCCGGGATTTTTAATTTTAAAACTGAACAGTATTTCTTCAAACGAATTTCACCATGAGTCTTCAAATATTATTCTTGATTTTTGGTAAAATTTTCAGATCATTTAGAGATACTTGAATTTCGGGCATTTTTCCAATTTTTGCAAATTCCATATTTCCACCTAGATTGCCACCTCATTTCCCACTCACATTCTCACCTAACCCCACTAACTCTCTCTCCTTCCCTTAGCCGGCCAAGTGGCCTTGTGGGGGGACACCTCACCTCCCTTTTTGCAAGAAAGCCCCTTGCATCTATCCTATTTCCATCTCCTTTACAAAATCCCTATCATATATATATTCCTTTCAATTGCAATTAAATCCTTTCTTCCTCTTTCACTTCATCAAGAGAAAAACCCTCTCCAAAATTCCCTCTTCTCCTCCACCAAACCCTAGCTTCAAGAATCTACCTCAAGGACTTCAAGGGCTCATCTAGGGCATCCCAAGGACTCCATCTTCAACCTCCAACTTCCAAGGCAACACCAAGCTTCAACTCCTCCTCCTCAAGCTTCAACAACACTTTTGGATTGAAGCCATCACCTCTTCCATTGGATCAAGCTTCAATTGAACCCACCCAAGTGAGTACCTTACTCACCAAGACCTAGATAGCTCCCTATTTTCTTGTGATGGATAATCTTGTTCACTTGCACCATAAAAATCCTATTTTTGGGGCACCAAAACTAAAATCCAATCTTTCCATGTGAATATCTCCACTCCTTAAGGCTAGACCATCTTTTGTGTACTTGTATTGATAGATCAGGTCCCCCTATGATATAAAAATCCGACCTTTAGACTATTAGAAACAACCCCTTTGAAATCTAATTTTTTGACCTAACCACAGCAGATTCCAGAGGATCGGTCGACCGGCAGTCGACCGATCACTCTACCGATGTGCACAGCGTGCACAGCTTTGAGCTGGCAGTCGACCGGCAGTCGACCGTCACTCGACCGGCCTTAGGAATTTATCGTGGACCAGTCGACCGGCAGTCGACCGGCCAAACCTGGAGCTCACGCACTTTGGGCGGTCGACCGGCAGCCGACCGGGGCTCGACCGTTAGTTACAAACCCAGTCGACCGGCAGTCGACCGGAGGTCGACCGGCAGCCTATTTCGGGGCCAGAATTTCTGACTCTTTTCCTTTTCTGTTTTTGGTCCTCCCCTTATGCATATATGATATCCTAGTCTTGTTTATGCTTCACACTTGTACTGTATGCCATGTTACATGATGAATCTTACCCTTGGTTCATATGAATGTGCCTTGTACTTAGGGACCTATTACTTGTAGCACTTCACCCTAGTCACCTCACCTTATCATGCCTATGTATGGTCATTGCAATTACTTGTTTTATTCCTGTAATTTTACCTTGCTGTGATATTATTGCCTTCTTATTTTATAGCATGCATGGCAGACCCTTCGAGGTCGTTGAACCCTAAGTTGTTCTAGGTTTCCACTTGCCTTACTTTATTACGGCCCTGTCATTTATTTTATTTCCTTTTAACACATGTATGTCACACGACACCTTATATGTGATCACTAGACCCATTGGCATGCCACCCCCTTGTTAGACCCTATTGTTATGTCATGATTGACCCGGCCCATTATACCTTTATTGTTATGTTTTAGTGCTTGCCACACATCACCACCTTGTCATGCTATCCCTTAAACCAAGCATGATACACTAGACTTTATGATTATCTTATTTACGGGAACCCTGCCTCGTTTTATGGAACTAAGTGCCACACCACACTCGGTGGGGGCCACCTCTAGAATCCACTCCCTCAGAACAAAGTGCCACATGGAACAAAGTGCCACACCACACGGTGGGGGCCACCTCTTGAAACCCATGGGGGCCACCTCTTGAATCTGTAGGGCTATTACTGTCATGTTCACTTTCCCGTAAACTGATAATCTTAAAAAGCCACAACTTGTATGGGGTATGGGAGGAAGTGATGGATGCCGGAATGATATCTTGCTTATAGGATGAGAATGACATATGTTGGTGGTACTGTTATGATTACTGTTATGATTACTGTTAGGGGGACTTTAAGCCTCCAAAACCGGTCCCAGGTGGTGGGAACCGTTGGACCACTAAACTGGTCCCCGGTGCATGTGAACAAAACCGGTCCCAGGTGGTGGGAACCGTTGGGCCAGAATACTGGTCCCCGGTGCATGAGTACCATTATAAGAAGCTCTATCAGTTCTCCATCTACTTCCGTTAACAACCCTCGACTTGCTTATATATGGATGTATGTGTGTTGGGGTGCACACCTGGACACATACCTAGATATATGAGTCAGACGAGTAATAATAATAATAATAATTGATACTGTTATGGATATTGTCGTGATTCTTGAGATTCCAGTTATGACTTCAGTTACGTTTCCAAGTTGTGTCACTTATTCTGATTCCAGTGATGATTCCGGTTATGATCTTAATTATGATCCCTATTAGGATGACTGTTATGATCTCCCTTACATATATTCCGGTCTTAACTATTACTTGTTTTGTGTTGGATTTATTGTTGTACTTGTTATGTATTCTCGTTTGACGATCATATGATATGCAACTCTGATCCTATACGCTTGATTTACTGTGGCATGAGATAAGGGTATATAGATGAGGGTTTCCTTGTTTGGATTATTCCTTCGATGTACTAGTCTCATGGGACAGTGACTTAAGCATATATGATCACTTTTGCTTGTGGGCAGTTTTACTTGTAGTTCCTGTGTTATGATTATGTTATGCCCGTCCTGATATACTGTACTTGTGTTCTGACCCCATTCATGTCTCCTAGCCATTTGGCAGTAGTTCATTTATTGTTATATGTCTTGACCCTTGGATTTGCACATTCAGATTTCGAAACTGGATCGAAGTGGAGTTGTCCATCGTAGATCGAGCCATCCTTAGCGGGCAGGCATCCCAGCTCCATTTCCTTGTGCCTGACCTCTTTTGACTCACGGGATCTCCATCCTACTCGTGAGCTCTTTTGTACTTTTGCTGTACATCTTACTTTTGGGACTTGGTTGTGATAACTGATACATGTAAAATGTAATGTTATCATATACTGTGATGACTTTGTATTGTACCTTTATGTTGGCATATATGTGTGTATACCACGCTTTGTGTTGCACTCTGATCATTTCTTGTTGTACCTTTGCTTAGCGTATATGTGTGGGTGCATTTTCGGACCTACGCATATACGTCGCAGTGACGTCCCCGTATCCGTGGAATCGGGGCGTTACAAAATAGTTGAGTTTTTCAAATTCTTTTTGTCCAACAGCTTCACTTTGACTCAGTAAAGGCCTCTGAATTTCTTTTTAATTAAATTATAAAGCAATTTAGACTCCACAAGATCCAAATCAAGAAGCCAAATTTATTACTTAAATACACACTTTATTTTTTTTAATTTACCTTTTACTGACAGCTAGGCCCTTGCATGGTTAGTGATTTGTGGATCCCACATGCAAAAGCTAAACCACCATGGGTTGATCAAGAATGGCCATATTAATTTTCTCAAAAAAAAAAAAAAAGATTATACTAATGTTTTTATAGATTGATTAATAAAGTAAAGAGTTAAAAGGCAATTGCATGGGTTTGGACAAAGAAAAAGACACTGAGAGAAGATACAAAGGTAGCTCCAATTAGGTACAAGCTTGCTCAACTTCTTCATTAATAAAATGAATCAAAGTTGGAAACCAAGAAGACAAAGATTAGGTCTCTGGCTTGTACCATAATCATGTTATTTTATATAGATCAGGGCTAGGTTGTTGAAACAACAGAGTAAATTGTAGGAAACCCTTTTGCTATTCAAGTTTCATAGCAAATTTTTAAAATTATGATAAGATCTGACAACAAGTCTTTCTGTCGTATTCAATTTAGGGGCTGTTTGTTTCGTCGTAAAAGGCGTAAAAGTCCGTAATTCGTAAATGACTTACAACCTAATTACAACTAAGGCGTTTATTTGGACCGTAATTCGTAAAAGACTAATGCAACTCAAATACCACTCACTTGTAACCCAATTACCACTCATTTACAGCCCAATTACAGTTAAATTTATGGTCATGTAAATTTGTATTATTTTTTATGTTAATATTAAATTTTTTTAATATTTAACATTGTAACGCCCCGATCCCAAGGATACGGAGACGTTATGGCGACGTACATACGCGAGGTGAAAACAACCTCACGCGTACGTTAAGCCTCAGTACAGTACAATACCTCCATATAGATATGAGGTCCAGCATGAAAGCAGTACAAGAATACCTGCAGAAAGAGGTTATTAGAAAATATTTTTAAAACTGAAAGCAGCTCAATCGGACTACCACGGAGTTCAAATCAATTTTGTACGTCGTATCGCGTACCGATACGGTGATACGTACACCAGGGAGCAGGGGGTTACAAACATTTTAAATCTTTATTTGCAATATAAAAACTTTTAAATCACCAAATAGTTAATTTTGTGATCAATTTTTCACTTACGACATACACATTACACATTACGACAATCAAATACTGTAAAATACAATACACTTTCCCACTTAAAAACTTTATATTACCAATCAAACACCGTAAATCTTACACGTAACTTATTTACAACTGTAAAAGACTTTATCAATTACAACTTACGAATTACGATCAATTATGACAACCAAACAGACTCATGGAAAACACACTCCCACTGTGTAACAATTATTAGCAAATCTCGCAGTGCTGTCTCAGAGTTTGTAGAAATTTCTTGGATCTAAAGCATTATAGAAAAATTTTATGTTAGGTTTCAATATCAAGAAGCTTTGTTGCAAAACATATTGTATTGTGGCAATTTTTTTTTAACAATTTACCTAAAGAAACAATAATCTTGGCTCCCAGTCCCCATCAGTGTGTCCTTAGAATTAAGCCCTTGTGCACTCTAACCAACTCCACAAGAGAGGGCAACTTCTTTTGAACAACATCTTTATTTGAACTTTTTCATTGGATTTGTTGGTAAAGTTAGAGATGGCCAAGCAAAGCAAAATGTAGGAGAAGACAAAGAAAGGAGGCAACTTAGCTTGTAGGGAATGCATGCATGTATATTTTAAGGGACAAGAAACTAATAACAAAGTTGGAAGGCCACTAGCTTTAGATTTTAGCTTCATTAGAGATATTTTGTGTCTTTGTCATGAGAGGGATTGTTTGTTCAAGGGGGCAAAAAGAGAGAGGTGAAGTGTATTGGGGATTCAAAGCATCAACCAATTGCATGTGATCATGTGAGTGTGTGCATGTGAGATTAGGTCAGAGATTGAGTGGGGTTGGAGTGGTCAGTGGGCCAAGGATCCAAATGGAGTTGGTGTGTGAGGTGAGGGGCTCCATGAAATCTGCCAAACATGCAACTAGGTCCTTCTTGATACATTTAAAATATTCTCTCTTTTGAAGAAAGCAATGGACAGTTATGTTTTCACCTAAAGATTTGTTTGTTTGGTGGAAAACAATTCAGAAAATGAGTTTTTTCTTTGAAATTTGTGAATCAGACAGGCTTTTCCACTAAACTAATTGTTTGGTTGGGAAAAAAAAATAAATGGAGAAACGCTTGTCAGTTTTCTTCTCTGTTTTTTTCTCTCGACATGAGAAAAAAACAGTTGAAAAAATGACAGGCCCAAATTTTCTCGACAGTAAACTAAGAATTGTCAGTTTTCTGTGTGCCGGTTTCTCAGCCAAACATGTCCTAAATAATTTAAATAACTCGAATATAATTCTGCACCAGTAAACAAAACAGGGAAAATTGTATACAATTTATTACTGGTACATCTTCATCACTGCAATTGTGTGAAAATTAAAAAATACTAATATACAAGTAATATATATTTTATTATTCGTACTTCTTATTGTTGCAACAGTGTGAATAGAAAATATTGGCTTGCATCTCAATCAGGAGTGCATGACTGCATGGTGTTGGGATTGTATTAGGAGGATTGTAAGCTTTACATAAATAAAGATTTAAACTTGATTTAAAAATTTAAGTTAATAAATTTTACTATTAACTATCTATTTAAATCTATGTCTTTTTTAATTTTTTTTCAGTACAGAACTATATTCACATGAATGCGAAACAAAAGAAAGATATGCTTCTCAAATTTAAAATAATATGATATGCATATGATACAAGGGACCCAAATGTATAAAAAAGAAATACAAATCTATGACCAAAAATTTAAATATTAGATTGCCCATCTTGATCATGTTTGAGGACAACATTAATATGCATGCTTGTTCATGCTTCTATCTCTGTTGTATCCAGATGAGATACCATTACCATTTTCTATACTGTTTGAATCATGCATGCAAATTAGTTTAGTCCTTTCAAAGAAATAAAAAAAAAAAAAATAAAATAAAAATATAATTAAGTTTGTTAGTTCACCATGCACTGTCATTGTATTAAAATGAGGATTAGTTCCTGAATTGGATCCAGGGCCTGAAAAATCATTTAGAATTTAGTCAGGCTGGCTGGTTCTGTGTCAGCTATTATTTGTTTGTTTGTTTGCTTTTAATTTTTAACTATTTTATGGGCATTTTTGGAAGTCAAGCATGTGTTCAAGATCTTATTCATTCAGCCAGAAACTGTTTTAATTAAGCAAGCATGAAATATATAATATTCTAAGTATAAAAGGAACCTTAGGTTCATGTGAAACACAACAATGCATCAATTTCAAATGCATTAACTGTTTCTTTGAAAATAAATCATAGCATGATTCAAGTGTACTTGAAGTCCATGTTAGGAGTGTCAACTGGGCCGGGCCGGCACTCTGCAAAGGCACAGCCTGGGATGGCCCGGCACCGCCCGGCCTACCTGTTAACCAGACCAGACCCGGCCTGGCACGACTCACCCATGGGCCATGCCCGTGTTCGCCTTTGGCGGCACACGGCCCGCCCGGGCTCGGGTTGCCCAACATGTGCCAAGCCCGGCACGGGCCTAGCACGACCGCCCTCTGTCGCTTGGCCCATCCCCTCCACCGTCGCCTGCCACCCGCCACCGCCGGCTCGTCCGCCCCCTTCCCGCCCCGCCTCTGTTGCCCACCACCTTTTCACGAGGGAAATAAAATGTTAAAAAAATTATGTAAACTCTCCGATTCAAAACCCAAGACCTCAACCTCAACTACACAAGCCTGACGATCAACTACACCACTCAACAATTATATAAAAATGTATGAAGAAAAAGATATTTAATATTTATAAACTTATTTTTTATTTTATTTTTAAATATCCAGTCTAGTGTGGCCCCTCCTGGGTCTGGCCCAGTCGGGTCGCGGGTCGGGCACGAGTCCCCAAGGGGACTCGGGCCGGGCTGGGCCGACCTCTTTGGCCTTCAGGCAGACGCAGAATGGCCCGCCCGCTTGGCCCACCGTGCCCCGAGTCAGGCCGGGCCCGTTTGACACCCCTACTGCATATCACTTGTCAACTATGAAAGCTTTTGTCAACGTGCTATTATTTTTCTTCTTTCATATCCTTTTTATTTTTCTTTTCGCTGTTATTGTTGTACTCGACAATGCAATTCCATTCTTGTATCGTTGTTTGAGATATTAATAATTATGTTGCTACGAACAGGTATAAGTTGTTATAATTATTACAATACGCACGGTTTATACAGTATGAATTTATGTGTACACCTTTAAAAAAAATGCACGATGATCTATTCAATGTTGAATGCTATTTATCATAAAATGCATCAGCAGCTCTCATGTGCAAAAATTAAATGATTTGGAAATGTCCAATTTATGGACCACTTCATTGCAATTTGAATCCAACAGGAGTTTTGAGTCAAGTATTTCTGATTTGCCATGTATAATACACAACACATATCATCTCTACTCCTCAAATCATGTCGATTATAGTCCTAAAACTTGTCAAATCTAAAATTTAAAAAAATGGTTATAAACTTTCATCTTATCTTGAGATAACATCAAAAAATTCATGCTCAGCTGTGATTATCACTGGGTTATCTTCTCCTGTTTTTTTTTTTAATAGTCAGACATATAAAAGAAAAGAAAAAAAAAACAGAAAACAAACAAACTACAAAAGATCAAATGCCATCCTTGGGGACGGGGGTCAATATCCATTTCGTTAAGCAGTTTCATATCAAACTCTGTAAGGTTTTTCTTGTAGCATATCCAGCGAAGTCAGTGAGGCGAGCAGCGAGAAGTTCACAAAAGATTGCCCCTTCTTCTTCTTGTGCCCCATCTTGATTTCTTCAGGGGAAGACTTTGAAACACCAGCGCTCGGCACTTCAACTCTTTAGCTTGGCTATCTTCTTGGAGTGGCCCTAACGCTCTTGTCATTCCAAGGATGAAAACAACGGCCTGTCTTCATTGGGCTGGCCCTCGCAATATACCAAGTTGGACAAAAGCCCAGTTAGCTGACCCAGTATTTTTTGATACAGAGCCCAAAGCAAGCTGCTAGCTAAAAGAAAAGGAAAAGGAAAAGGAAAAAGAAAAGGAAAAAGAGGGGGGGAAAAAATTCATAGAATCAACTCGGATAAAGAATTAGCTTAAGAGATTAAAATGTTGTTGGTGCTGTTAGCTTGTATAATAATCTCATTCATATAATATTTTCTATCATTTCTCAAAAGAAAAAGATTTTCTATCAATATTGTCACACGTCTAGAGCCGCAAATAAGCCCAAAGGTTGGCTCTGGCTCGTTAAAATCTCGCTCAGACTTAATTTTGTGCTTGAAATGAATAGATCTCGAATATAATTTTATAATTGTCCAGTATTTTAATCTAGAGAGTTTGGGACAAAATTTAAAACTTACTTAAATGATTGAAACACGTGCCATCAGCGTGAAATTTCTAATTGTATGACACGTACGTTAACCCTTGGTATTCGCCCACCAAACACTACACAAAAATTTGCATTATTTGAGCCAAAGGAGAAAAACTAAAAATAATTAAAAACATTTAATCGAAAGATAAAATCAATAGAAAAGACTCCGTGCTTTTAGCTGTTGCTCCCCGAGCAGCGGAAATGATTCAATTATTGCGCGAAGAAAAATATTTATTGTATTAATAATTTTATAATGTATTATATTAATATTATAAGGTCTACACAAGAATTGTCAGATCGAAGGGAGGGAGGACTGGTGGTCGCGGGGTTGGGGGGGGGGGGGGTGCGGTTTGATCTAGGGGAGGAGAGGGGTGGGGGAGGTCGGGGGGCGCGGGGGGGGGGGGGGGGGGGGGGGGGGGGGAGGCGGGTAGAGGGAGCGGGGGAGGTTTTTTTTGGCCGGGGGCGAGAGAGGGGCGGAAGTCGGGGGGGGGGGGGGAAGAGAGAGAAAGAGGAGGAGAAGAGAACATTTTGATATTTTTAATTATAGGTGGAGTGCATTCATCAATTTTGGGGTGCCTTCTATATTGGGTTTCCTTCGTCTCTTTTTGAATAAAAAGTTAAAAATATTCACTCATATAATATGAATAGTAGTAAAAAAAAATAAGTACAAATAACATTATGCAAAAAAAAGAGCGTTTTGTTTGCTTCAGGATTCAAAGACCACCGTTTGATCTCGTACGGACGGTTCTAGATTCCGGTTCTTTGTCATGCGCTCGCAGAGAGATACACTGTACTCGCACTCTCTCTCTTCCTCCAAGAAAAACAAACAGCATCGGATCACATCACCAGAGTGGACCCGTGATCTTCTCTCCTCCATTTCTCTCCCAAGAAATCTTTTAAAAGCTTCGGATCTCTCTCTCTCGAGTCTGGGTAAGTTCTCCAACTTTTCTTTCCTCATTTTGTTCAATAGATAGATTCTAGTCTCTATCTCAATACACCCATAAATTTGTTTTTAGATTGTAATCTCACTAAATTTTGCTTGTATACTCAATCTCCAATTGGACCCATCTCCAATTTCTTTTTCTTTTTTTCGCTTCCAGTGACTGTGTTTCAATGAATTATTGATAGTAAGCTCATTTCCATGTAGATCCATCTCCCATTTCTTGTTATTGAGAAAATCTAAAAGACCCATATCAAAATTTCATCTAGAATTGAAGAAGCATTAATAGATTCAAAGATGTGGTTTGAAAAAGAGAACCTTTTATCTGCTGTTGCCCCCTTGATGAAGCTTTTGACCCTCGCCATCATTGGCCTCATCCTTGCCCACCCAAACACCCAACTTGTCCCTAGAGCCACATTCAAGCTCTTATCAAAGCTCGTCTTCGCCCTCTTCCTCCCTTGCCTCATCTTTGTCCACTTGGGTGAATCCATCACCTTGGATGAAATATTTGAATGGTGGTTTGTCCCCCTCAATGTCATTGTTAGCACTGTCATTGGTTGCGTTCTTGGGTACATCGTTGCCCTAATTTGCCGCCCGCCACCCCATTTCTTCCGGTTCACCATCATAATGACTGGATTTGGCAACACGGGCAACCTCCCGATTGCGATTGTGGGGTCGGTGTGTCATAGCAAGGGGCACCCCTTTGGCCCCGATTGCCAGCGGACAGGCATTGCCTATGTGTCCTTCGCACAGTGGGTCGCGGTGATTCTTGTTTACACCTTGGTTTATCATATGATGGAGCCGCCGATGGAGTACTATGAGGTAGTGCCGGATAATGAGATAGAAGAGGAGATCATGGTTACAGGTAACATTAGTAGGACTCTTCTTCATGAAGGTGAGTGGCCCGGAATGCACAACAAAGAAACGGAACATTCAAAGACACCGTTTATCGCTAGGTTGTTCACAAGCATTTCTGGGACGTCCGAGACTACTTTCCCTGATCTTGATTTGACGGAGAAGGGAGGTGCGGGCAATGGTGGTTGCAGCAGTCCAAAGTCTATAAGGTGTTTGGCCGAACCGAAGATGGTTAGAAGGATGAGAACTGTGGCAGAGCAGACTCCGATCGGACATATTCTTCAGCCTCCTACTATTGCTTCGTTGTTGGCTATTATAATCGGGTTGGTTCCGATGCTTAAGAGTTTCTTCTTTGGGTATGACGCACCACTATCTTTTATAACAGATAGTTTGGAGATTTTGGCGGGAGCAGTGGTCCCATCAGTGATGCTGATTCTTGGAGGGATTCTTGCGGAAGGACCAAATGACTCGTCTCCAGAGTCTAATCATCTATGGATCATCATCTTAATTAACTACATCCACGGTATTACAGAAAGATAATGTAAAATTATTTCCTTTGATTTTGGAACCCAATTACCTAGTCATCCTGACTAGCATTGAATTGCATAAGCATAAGATGAAGTGAAAAAGTCTTCTTATAGATAACTGGGTCATTTCTTTCAACCCAAATTGCCTCGAATATGGCCGAAACCTGTCAATTTCATCTTGTCCTTTCAAGCTAACTGAGAAGTGAGATCCGAGTTTCCCACCACCCAAAGCTTATTAGCCATGACTTTTTTACTTGCCTTGGAGATTGCTAATAGTAAACAGACCAAGTTCATCAATGCTATCACCTTCGTCTTTCTGAGGAATGCTAGTAGTTATGGCACACCCAAGTCTGTCCACTTCCAGCTTTCTTTAATCGAACTCAGAGAGAAACTTGAAGAGATACTGATCCAGAGCATGCCCAGGTTTTCAGAAAACAAGAATTGAAAAACAGGACCTTTTTGCTTGGTCTATAATTATTTCTCTTCTTTTAAAAAGTTCGCAAAGTATTCCTAGAGAGTAGTGCTCCTTCCGTATCTTATTGAAATCAATAACCTCCGGATTGCTCCAAGCTATTGGAATTTTATCATCCATGCACATCCTGACATTTTTCATCACAATCCTAATATCCAAACAGTTTTCTAGCAGCATTTGCTTAAAGAGTATTTCACTACCAAAAGGAACATGGTGTAACAGGGCTAATACTCATTAGAGATTCATTGATTGGATTACTGAAATTTGAAACCCTAGTCAATTCAGGAGGAAGAAGAAAATTTGATGTAGCAAAATAACAACCAGATGAAAAATCTCCGTTGTTCTGATCTCACAGTCCAAGCCCCCTACTTACGGTTTGACTCATTCTGAAACTAATTTTGTTTCGTTAGAATCCACACAAGATTTCGAAATAGTCGGAGCATTTCCTAAATGTATTCCAAAATTCTACTTTCTAGTATGAACTATTATGAGCGCAAAATTGATGTGATAACTCGAGGAGTGGACCGTATCACTATTGAATGTAGGTTTACTCACTGGAGATTTATTTATTGGATTTTACTGAAATTTGAACCCCTAATAAATTAAGCGAGCAGATGAAAGTTTGATCTAGTGAAATGACAACCACATGAAAGAATCTCCATTATCTCTGTTCTCATGAGTAAAGTCCCAACTTCCCTGCTTATGGTTCAACCTCATTCTGAAACTAATTTTGTTGCATTACAATCCACATACAAGATTTACAATAGTAGCAGCATCCTAAATGTGTTCCAAAACTTTACTTTCTAATCTGACCTATTATGACACACAGATGTAATAACTCGAGGATTGGAACCTATCACTAAAGTTTTGAATGCTGGTTTAGTGAAGACATTAGGTCCTGCTCCTCAACGATATGATCTAAAATCGTCCAAGACAATTGGACATTCATAAACTATTGTTTCAAATTAACAATAAAAAGTACAAAATGCAAAGGCTGTTATGTAAAACTAGACATTTCTGTTCAAGGAGCAACCACATGATAAATCTGAAGAAAATACGACTTGAGATGAGAAGTGTAAATATCCCTTTACTGGCTTATCCTGATTCAGACGTCTGAGGTTTGAGAAATCATTGCAGTCCTAAACTCACTTTGTTCTTTTTTATGTGTAATTAGTAAAAGTCATTTGGTTGGCCATAACTTGATGCTAATATTTGCTCGCAAGGACTTGAGAATAGATCAGACTAGCTCAAGGATCTCTTGTTTTCGCCAAACTTCCTTTTTGATCTCTTACAGACCGTCAGGTTTTCAATAAATGTTCAATTGCCTGGAAAACAGATGCTGAAAATTTTATGCTCTCTTCCGATTGAGGTTGAATTCTCGATATTCATTGGTTATGGTTTTACTTTTTGGTGCCAAATGCATGATCATTACTCTTGACTAACTGTATGGTTAACTAGACTTCGGTGATTTATTGGTCTACTCATGGTTCCTGAGAGAAGCAGATTTCAGGATTGTTCTTTACTTTTGATTCCATATATTTCTTTGTAATGTTGTTGGGTATCTATGGAGACACAATACCTTTGGTCAATTAGTAATTTCTATTCCCCTACTGGAAAATTAGCCGTGTCTGAGACGCACGGACACAATATGTGCATCCATAGGTGTCACACACTTGTAGATGCATTATTCGCCTTAAAGTATTTATAAGATGAAGTACTATAGTGTATAGCTCCTTTTGACAAAAACTAAACTGATATACATCGTTTTTTACTGAAATTAGGTTATGAATAACATCCTGATAGTATTTCGAGTCAAATAAACATGTATTCAGAATAAATACACATTAAGCCGTGTTCTCACGTTTAAATTTTGATTAAAATTCCTGTGTCGGATGCCCGTTGTCTGTTAAATATGAGCTGATATCAACTGTTATTAGGCATTTGGTGCTATTATTGCGTTCTGGGACAGTGAGACTTGCTATTCTATCAGCAAGCTTTATCATGCATCTATCATCACCATCATCCTCTTGCATATCATATCTTTCACTTGGAATTGAGTAATGTCTCTTTTGATTCTCTGACAGAAACCAAGCATTTCATACTCCTTGATGCCTGTTGTAAGAGATATCTGTAGGCTTCTGCTGTCTCGAAGGTGGGCAATGGATGCCTCTGAAATGTACGAGATCATACATATATTGTATAAACCTATACGCGTATTTTTGTGGTGTACAGTTCAGGTATTCTACATGTATTTGGTTAATGTTTAAATAGTCACTTACTACCCTCTCAAGAGAGATGAATCATTCATCTCAAATCTTCTCAAATGTCATCAGAGTATAACCATTCATCCCAAATCTCTCTTTTATTGCATGTCTTTCCTTTCTTTTCTCTGTTTGATGCTCTTACTGTTACGCTAATCTCAGTTTAACTTCGTAGCGATTTGTTCTATTCTTTTGTTGTAGAAAGATTAGTCTAAGATTTTGTTCTATTTTTTCCCACCTTTTTTAGTGTTGAGCAATAAATCTGATCATAATTGACTTATGATTGTTATTGCACTATAGTGATAAAGGGGCTGTTTGGATTCAAGGAAGTGGGCGGAAGTGAGGAGGTGTCATTTCCAACTTCTCCTGTTCATCCAAACACCAAAAAAAAGAAAATAGAAAAACTCTTTTTTTTTTTTTTTTTTCTTTTTACACAATCATTTCCTCACTTACAAGGTGTTATAGTTAATTTTTGTCATATAAATCTCAATTGAAATAAATTATAACTGAAAACAATTAATTTAGTGGTCATATTAATTTTACCTGTATTTTAATTACAGTCTAAATTATTTTTTTCATAATTAATTTTTATTTTAATATTATTTTACTGTCAATTTTGTGGTCAATCTTTTCACTTTCAGTTCCACATTATCAACCAACATCGGAAAAAACATTATACTTTTCTAATTACACTTCCAACTATCGTCCAAACGCCGAAAAAGAAACACAAATTTTTATTTTTTTTAAAAAAAAAATTCTATTTACCACTTTCTCACTTTCACCTACTTTCGGGCATCTAAACAGCCCCAAACTCTTTTCAATCGCACAAGGATTCATATTGAATCTCGTGGTGCTCAAATGTGATGTTAGATCTAGTTTAAGGTGGGTCCGGACTCGATTCGGACCACTTACAAATTACAAACCCTACCATGTGATCAAGACCACCTTTTCTTTCAATTTTTTTTTTTTTCATTTTTATTTTTTTAGCTCAATCTATGGCACTTTCAGAGGAGCCACTTTCCTTTTCCACAATCAAATTGATGCCTTCTTTCTGTTTGAGGAGACACATGGCTTTCCAACTAACTAAGAGGCAAACAGGGGGAGAGATCCCAAAACCCAGCATAAAAGCAAAGGAAGTCAGTTACATGGGGCTTTCATGGAGCCCTCAGTTCCTCAACTTGGCAAAAATCCTTGGTTTCAAATTCTTAGGGCAAATCACATTCAAATCAAAATCAAAAATCAAAATGGGAGACTTGCATCCATTTGATGCCTTGATTCAGGCACCAATAATTGTGGCCTTCTTCTTGTCATCCACTAAAGTTTGGGGCCCCTCTCTCTTTTGAAATTGTATTCTTGTACATAAACGACACCTTTGAGATTTAAGACAGGAGGGGTTTTAGATTTTAACTTTTTTTTTTTTAATTTTACTCTCAAATTTATGAAGAGAGAGGGAGAAAAAAAGAAGGGAAAAAATGGAGCAGTTTTATTAGATCCCACATAGAATAGATGTACAGCAACAATCCACTGCTTTGAACGGCGGGGGACCACTGAAGAGCAAATTTAGGATTTGTTCAATAGCCGACATCAAAAAATGAAATATTCACACACGACAGAGTTCAAACTTGAGACCATGGAGAGCTTGGAACTTTAACTGATCTAGGCCTACCATTGCTCTTAGGATTTGCCGAATGGTCGACATCAAAAACTGAAATATTCACACACGACAGAGTTCAAGCCTGGAGCTTTAACTGATCTAGGCCTACTAAGAAACACCTGCGAGGGAGACTCATTAGATAGATGTTTGGAACTTTACTTACAATGTGTTTTATGTGTAAAAGAAAGTGAATCGAGATTGTTTTTCTATGAACAGTGCGATGGCTATTATTTTATATATTTTCTCTCTCTCTTTTTTTCCCCTTTCTTTTTTCTTAAGAATGTAGCTTGGTTACTCATCTACATCTTAGATTCCAAGATAAACAACACCATAATCAAAATATAATGACGGTAGTGTGCCGCTGCAGAATAGCTTAATGTTAAAAGAATGTTATTGATTTTGTTAAAGAGAAAAATAAGAAGAAAAAAGTGATGTGTGAAGGCAAAAAAGAAAACAGCTTCAGTTGTCGACATGCCGCAACTCCTGTCGACAGCCTACATTTCAGCTGTCAACGGGCCATTTTTTGTTGTCGCCAGATTGACTTCCACAGGGTTTTCTCGAGAGTTGAGCCACTACAGTATGTCGACAGGCCACTTCAGCTGTCCTCAATTTTCGGCGTATCAGCAGTATCCGACTCTTAATAGATTTGGTCTTTCGCTATGATTTGAATTTCGATTGATTTTATTTTTCTTTTATTTAATTAAGTTTTGTATTTCTTGTTATTTGTATATATACGGCTATTGTATTTTTTTTATTACCGAATTTTTTATAATCAATAAAATTGAGTATTTTTTCTTTTAATTGTTCGTGAATTCTAGTTGTTTGCTTTTTGCTTGTAGATTCGACTGTTTTATTCGGGGATTCGAGTGTCTTTCCTATCCAAAGGTATCCTTTAGGGTTCGTTGGCGTTAGAACGAGCTCTAATATGTGTTGTTCTCTTCCTTGCCTGCGTCAAGGAGAAAGAAAAGAAAAGAAAAGATTAGTGTGATAAAATTGAAAAATCATGATTAAATTAAGATGCTCTGTAAACCTAACTTGTACGACCCTAGCACTTTTCTCATAGGGTCGCTTTTTTGGTGAAAAGTGAGCCGGAAAAGAGAAAATTTCTCTGAATATATGAGTCCTATAGTCTTTTCTTCAACTGGTCTGTTAGTTTGACATAAAACAAGAGAGCGGAAAAAAATTCTCGCTTTGAGCGTATTAATTTTCCTCTCCAAATAAGAGAAAAACGCTAAGAAAATTGAGTAGCTTTAAAACAGTAGGCCCCATTAATTTTACTCTCGAGGTTTCGTCAGTTCTCTAATTTCTATTTTTAATGTGTAACGGGCCCATGGGTACGGGTGGTTCCCCAAGCACAAGCCAATTATTTGGGCCCTCCCACTTGTTTGTGAGTGATCCTGCCATCTCATGGGCAAGCATTAAGCAAGCATGCTTGCAACTTATTTATGGCATCTTATTAAATTTTAGCCGACAATTGCAATGCTTTTGCCTAGTTCGAGCACGTGGCTTCCCCATGTGCGAAGTCACGTGACTTGAGTGTCCCTTGGGCTGGTCATAATGAAAGGAACCGGAGAGCTGCATGCAGCCTATTTGGATCTTTGCAACAATTTAGAGAAATCTACCGCTTTCAACTTATATATTAACTAATTTTTAATTAATGCAAATGCACGTGTATTTGATTAATACAGAGAAATGTAGTTTTATAATAGAAATATTGGGTCACTCCTGTGCCAATTGAAATTAAGATTGGGGACTGATTAGCACTATTCTGTAAGTATCGTTATCATGAAATAATGACACATGAGCTAACTAGTATTGATCGAACACTGACTTAATAAATATTAGACAAATAAGTGAAGTCATGAGTCATGACCCACCACGTCCTTTTTTTTTTTTTTTTTTTTGGTTTGCCAGTAACTTTATATTGACTTAAGGCCTGTTTGTTTCGCCGCAAAACGCCGCAATTCGTAAGTCGTAAAACTTCTTTTTCATTTTCAGCTGTTTGTTTCGCTGAAAAATAAGTTACAAAATGCAACTCTCATTTTCTCATTTGTAGTTGCTACAGTTAAATTTGTGGTCAATTAAATCTCACTTTTACATCGACATTTCTCACTTGCAGTTGCTACAGTTAATTTTGTGGTCATGTAAATCTCACTTGTAATTCAAAGTATAAAAATTAAAATTTTGCTTCAATACATCTATTTAATCAAAATCAATCGAAGTGAGTTTCTCCGATTACTCTTCTTTCTTCTTTCTCTCTCAGCGTCTTAAACTTTTTTTTCCTTCTTCTTTCTCGGCCTCCTTTCTCTTATTTCTCGTTGGCAATAAACGCATTCTAATATAATAATAATAGATAAAATAGGAAGAAGAAAAAAGATTTTACTGGTGTCCGTAACGATTCAAGAACCAAATTGGTCGGCACACTTGTCACGAAACCCTATCATCAAATCAACTTTACGGTTCATTAAAAAAATTACCAAGATTTTTTTACAAATGATAAAAACGAGTGAGACTGAAAATAAAATAGTGAAATAAGACAAAAAATAATAATAAATAATAATAAATAAAAGTATTATTACTAACCCCGTATGGTAAATAAGTTGAAATTCACTGGGCAGTAACTAGGGTTTTTAGTTGACCAGTCAACAGAGAGAGAGAGAGAGAGGCCGTATCGGGAAAAATCTAATGCGCTAGATTCGGCGCTGCTGACAAATCTTGTCGGCGCACGTCACCGCGAGATGCGGGCAGAGACCGTGCGCTGTCTCCTCGCGTCTTGTCACGAAGAAATAAAAATAAAGAATAAAAAGTTTTGAAAAAAAAAGCAAAAGACTAAAAAAATTGATATGATAACTATCATCTTCTCTGTCTTCGAGCTGTCGCTATCAGCGGGCGCGTTTTCTCACTCATATCATTACGTGTGCCTCAAGAGTCAATATATTCGGCTTCAGTCCTTTCCCAATACTGTGTAAGATACGTATTCATATGCGTTCTCTCTCTCTCTCTCTCTCTCTCTCTCTCTCTCTCTCTCTCTCTCTCTCTCTCTCTCTGTGTCTCTGTATAATACGCATATCTACAATGTATGTATGGCAACGTGATAGTATTACAATTGTAGCTGATAGCGTGTTTAGTTAAACTCATTCCTCACTTTAAATATGTTCGAAACCGAAAAAATGATATCGGAAAACCTTTTTTTTTTGCCTTTTTTCTTTTTTAATTTTCCTTTTACGCTATCATTTTCTCACTTAGAGGGTGCTACAATTAATTTTATGGTCATATAAATCTCACTTGTAATAATTTATAACTCAAAATAGTTAATTTTGTTATCATGAAAATTTCACTTTCAGTCTCATACAATGTAAAAAAAACTTCATAATTAATATTCGTTTTAATTCATTTTACGTTTAATTTTTTTAACTTTTCACTTTCACTTTCACATTACTAACTTAGCATAAAAAAATATAATATATTTTTTCACTTATATGTTTATATTACAATTAAATATAAAAAATTTACTTGTATAAATCTCAATTTTTTCTCACTTTTTTCTACCCATTTCTACTTAAAGCCTGTTTGTTTCACCGCAAAACGCTGCAAGTCATAAGTCTTAAAATGAGTATGTGAAAAGTAAATTGTAACAGAGAAAATATATTTTGTTTTACAGTGTTTGATTGGTAAAGTGAAAGTGTAAATGAGAAAGTATATTGTGTTTTGCATTGTTTGGTTGGTAAAGTAAGAGTAAAAAGAAAAGTATATTGTGTTTTACTGTGTTTGGCTCGTAATGTAAAAGTATAAGTGGAAAGTTGACCACAAAATTAACTGCAGCAGTGATTTAAATATTATAAATACTATTAAATTAAATCTACTACTGTAATTAAATTGTATTAATAAATTTGATATAAAATATTAATAATTTAATATTTTATTTATAATAATAACATTAATAAAATATTAACTAAATAAATAATTATAAAATTTTAAGAAAAATCTAAAGAACATTAATAACATTTTAAGAATACTAATAAAACATAAATATTAAAAAAAATTAAGAAAAATAATAAAATATAGTTATAATATTATCATATTACAAAATACTTAAAAATTGTTATAATATTATTGTAATATTATAAAAATATAAAATTAGCAATGTAAAATATAATTATAATTTTAATAATAATAAATTATCATTATAATATTATTACAATATTAAAATAATAAAATATTAATATAAAAATAAAAATATTATAATATTAATAAAGTAAATATTTATATTAAAAAATAAAAATAAAATATATAGCAACTTTATATTAAAGCATAATATTGTTATATTAATAAATTATTAACTCTAAATAAAATATTAAAAAATTAATATAAATATTAATAAAATAATAAAGTATTAAATAACAATATTAGATCAAAATAGTAAATTAAAATAGTAAAATCTTAAATTAATATTAAAAATAACAAAAAAAACTAAATATAAAAAATCTAAAATAATTAAATAATTAAATTATAAATTAATACTATTAAAAATATTTTAAAATATTAAATATTAAATTATATATTTATTATCGAGCAACTGCTTAGGATTGCAAATGTACTGTAAGTGGGATTTACATGACCACAAAAATTAACTGTAGTAACTGTAAATGCGAAAATATGGGTGTAAAAGTGAGATTTACATAATCACAAAATTAATTGTAATAACGGTAAGTGGGAAAATGAGAGTTACATTTTGTAAGTTATTTTTTAGCGGAACAAACAGCGAAAAATGAAAAAAAAATTTATGACTTACGACTTACGAAGTTTTGCGACGAAACATACATGCCCTTACATATTTTTCTCTCACTAAGAGCAAATCAGGCAAACCCAAGAAAAACTACTGTATCTCTATTCGACCCCCTTTCTGTGCACAGTGGACAACGATTTTTCAATAAAAACATTCATCTTTTTTACTTGGTGAACTCAAGCCTTTGAGTAAGTTTGCGCAATTTTGATTTGAAAATTCTACTGCTGATTTCTACAGTGGACATTCAAAACAAAGGGTCATATATTTTTTTTTTAGCTAAGCTCAGGTAATAGTCCATGACTTTTGTATTGCCGAAAATAAAATTTTCTACTACGTGCCCTGAGAGAGAAAAGTTATAAATCTAAGATAGAAATCCTCCTCCTGTTAAAAAAAAAAAAAAGTGTTTGCATGGAAGGAAAGGACATCCAATAGGTGCATTTTTTTGGTGCTTGTTTGATCGGTTCTTGAGTTCTGAGAGCTATAACATGCGGTTACCGTCCCTTTCTTTCCATCGCTTTTTTCTTGGAAACAAACATTGTAGCATCCCGTTCACCCGGATGCGTGTCTCGAATATTTTAGTCATATTGTTTCAATTTTCTTTCAGTATTTGTTTTTAAGTTATGGTTTCTCATTTTTTTTATATCGGATCTGAATTCTCACTCTTAGAGTCAGTCCTGACCCGGACAGAGAACCCGATACCGGCATACCGCCCGATTTGACCTTTCTGATAGTCCGATTTGACCGATTTCAGTTTCAAACACTGTTTTCTAATATTTTAAAATTTTCATGATTTTCTAAAATTTTTCAGAATTTTTCTGTAAAATCTTCAAAATCGGTGTCAGTCGACATCGCTGACTGATTCCCAAAATTTTTACTTTTCGAATGGGATTGAGTTTTCAGAAACGGCTTTCACGTTATTTCTTATAATTTATTTTCTATCTAAATACATTTTTTTGAGAATTTTCTAAATTTATCAAAATTTGACTATTTTGATGTCGGCCCGTATTGCCGAAAGATTAAGAATTTTTAATTTGAAAACTAAATTGAAATCTGATTTCACCGGGCATCTTAAAATAATATTTGCTATTTTTGAGAATTTTCGGAACGTTTCTTAAACAGTCGAATTTTTACCCTATTAAAATATAGATATGATTTACCGTCCTTTTCT
Source organism: Agave tequilana (assembly GCA_038442645.1). NCBI lineage: Eukaryota > Viridiplantae > Streptophyta > Magnoliopsida > Asparagales > Asparagaceae > Agave > Agave tequilana. The sequence goes on from JAVJIF010009369.1 coordinate 32,877, forward strand.
TTTCTTACTTTTTTCCTTCTCCACTCCTCTACTTTGTACTCTCAGAATATTCTATTAATTTAATTATCTAATAAAGTATTTATTTATTATTTTTTTTCTATTTCTTTTCTTTTCCTGTAATTTTTCATTTCCTTTCTTTTTCTTTCGTTTTCATCTTTTCTTCTCTTCTCCCTTAGGTTTCCCCCAATGCCCTGCACCCCACTTTCACGCGGCCTGCAGCTGCCCATCCCCCCATTCCCTTCCATCATCTCCCACTACTTCTCTTCCCCATTAAATTCACCCCTTCTCCTTCCTTATCCTCTCCATTTTTTAACTCCAACACCTTCAACTAACACCTCCTACATCACCACCATCGCCTCCACCTTCACGGCCGCCGCCGACCCTAGCCGCCGCCCTCATACCCTCTCTCCTCTCCTCTACCTCCTTTATCTTCAACCAACAACCCACCATCTTCGATTTCAACCAAACCCGTTCCCATCACTTCTTCTCCTTCTCTAAAATTCACCACCACTCCACTGATTCCACCACTCCAACCACCCCATCATCACCTCCTCCTCCAACTCCCCACCACCTCCAACAACCAACACAACCGCCGCTGTCGCAGCCGCCGCCATCTACCACCGCACCACCAACAACAACAACCACCTTCAAACTCCACCACCCCCTTCCCTCCCATGGGCCCAAGCCGGCGCTGCCCCTTCCCTGGTGGCATCGCTGCCCCCGCCGGCGGTGGGCTGGCCGCCGACCAAGCCCCAGCTCCCTCTTTCTTTCTTTCTTTCTTCTTTATTTCTTTCCTTTTCCTTTTTCCATATTTATCCCCCTCCTTAACCCCCTATTTACATCTCTATATTTTCCATCATACCCCTTCTTTATTTCTTTAATTCTTTCTTTCCTTTTTTCACTTTTCCTTTTTCTTTTTTAACAATTCCAACAAATACTCTCTCTCTCTCTCTCTCTCTTTCTCTCAAACTAATCCTCTCTCTCCTCCCTTATTTTCTCTAATATATATTTATATATATTATATAGTATGGGCTAATAGCTTGCTCGCATGTGTTCGCGGATTTTCCCAAATTTTAACTCGGTATTTCGTTCCGGTGTTAGGCGAGTACATTTTTATGTTGATTCATGCTTTATTACCATCGTTACATGCCTAATAATTACTATATTTCTTTTTAATACATGATGTCTCATTATGCGAGTTGGTATATGATATATGAGTGATTTCTAAAATTAGCACGTTTTATGTATATCTGTCGGCCGGTATTATACTGGGTATGCCTAGATCTGCTCCCGCTTCGCTAGGTTTTGTATGGCTAATAAATAAACTAATTTATTATTGTTATAAATATGATTGTGAAGAGTTTGAAATGTTTATTTATACTGTTCCCCTGTACCATGTTACATGACCGAATGATTACCTGATATATGATGCTCACATGATACCGGACACCGATACTGATATGTTACACTTGACACTAGTACTTGACATGTTATATTTGACTCATGATATCTGACATCGGTACTTGACACGTTATACTTGACACCTGATACTTGACACATGATATTTGACACCGGTACTTGACATGTCATCACTTAACACTTGATACCTGACTCCTGTTATATAACACTTGACGATTGACATGCTATCACTCACTTGACATACTTTCACATGGTACTAGTACACTTGACCTGATATTGTGACACCTCACTGGATACTATTGTACCTGACACCTGTATTACTTTGCATGTTCATGACTATCACTTTTGCGGGGACTCGGCATGATTATTATATTGTTACCAGATATTTGATACTCCTGTTCTCCTGAACTACCCTATAATAGGGAGACTCCTGATATTATGCTCCTGATATTATACTCCTGTTGATTCCCGTAATTGGATAATCATGGATATTGGAATACTGTATACACTTGTGGACATTATCTTTAGGCAATATATATATATATAATAAAGTACTCAACTTACACTGGAGTGGGGAAAACTGATGGACACTGGTCTGATGTTATATTTATAATGGTGGTGATTTCTGAAGTGTCGTGTGGAGCGCGTAATGATAAGTCCCCAGAAGCAGTAGCCTGAATCTGAAGTGTCGTGTGGGGGCGCGTAATGATAAGTGTCCGGAAACAGTAGCCTGAATCTGAAGTGTCATGTGGGGGCGCGTAATGATAAGTGCCCGGAAGCAGCACCTTGAATCTGAAGTGTCGTGTGGGGCGCGTAATGATAAGTCTCCGGAAGCAGTAGACTGTACTCCTGAGCCTAGTCCCGGGCAGAAACGGGACCCACTATAAATATGAGCTATCTGATTCATCAGTTTCTAAATAATAACTCGTCTTATTCCTAAGTGGGTGTATGTGTACCGGTAGCACATACAAAAAATATGGATCGGATGAATAACGATGAATAACATAAAACAACCAAACAGTAATAATATGAAGAATGTGTGATATTTAGTCTCTCCTTTGTTCAGGTCCTGATACTCACACATCAGACCCGGGTAAGTTCTATTAGAGTGTGAACTCTAGTATGGATTATCAGTTATGCGAGGCGCTGGTAGGGAGGCGATTGAAATATCAAACGATATTGATTATTATTATTGGATAAATTAAAATGCAACACATTTATATTCCAGTTATAGTGTTATGCCCTGAGTTGACACTTGCTTTATGACATATGATGACCACTCCAAACACACTTTAGTCCTGTTACTCTGAGGGCAACTCAAGTTGTATGAACTCAGATGATGGCGACATGGGATATGTGGTATATAAATGAAGGTTTCCTTATTTGATTATCCCCTTGATGTATCAATTTCATGAATCCATAATCTGAGCTTATACAAATAGTTTTGTCCATACTTATATTTATCGCATGTTTATGTATACCTATGCTCTCCAAACTGTTTTCTATGCATGCTTTCTGATTCAAACTTATCGATATACATGTATTTACTTAATTTTAGATCTGCTGTCGTTCCTTTAATTTCGTTTATATTACTTGTACCTGCATGCCTGAGCCACATTATTTGATCATGTACACATGTGCCTGATATGTACGCCACTTGGCTTTATCATATGTACTCGCGAGTTGCATTTGACAACCCTGAATTCTCATGTCCAGATCTAGGAGACCAGACCTTGGTGGCCTTGCTGTTGTTGATCAGAATGCGCAGCGGATCCTTTCGTGACGATCGGAGTGCAGCAGAAGCTTGGACCTCGCCGTAGTTCTTCCTCCCAGTTCCTCTCCTGTTTGGCTCTCGAGGCCCTCTTGCTACTCGTGAGCACCTCGATTTTATTATGTATCTCTTCATGTATTGTATTCTTTTGTATTTCTGGCGATGTAATATTCCTATAATATTGTATCACTCTCTAAGATGATCATGTACTTGTACTTCTGTTGGAATGTATATTACTACTGTGTTTCCGCACTCTAATTCTTATCTGTACTGGTGCTTAGCGTATATACGCGAGGGTATTTCCGACCTGCGTATATACGTCGCAGTGACGTTTCTGTACCCGCGGGATCGGAGCGTCACAAACACCATTCTACTTTCATTCACAATGCAACAAGATTATATTTCGAGCATATTTGACTGTTATAAGTGACAGTAAATTATTAGTCATAAGTGGTAATTATTTTACAGTTATAAATGAGTTTTATGCAAGTAAATTTTATGGTGTTTGATTAGTAATGTGAAATTATAAGCGAGAATGTATATTTTGTTTTAAGAGTTTGGTTGGTAATGTGTAAAGTCGTAAATGAAAAAGTTAACCACAAAGCTTTGCGATGATCGTACATTAGCCAAAGCTTCTAATCGAAGCGCGTCCCTGCAAGTGCAGGGGAATCTCTTAGCTTTTGTTCTTTTTATCCCTCCTCGGTGCCTGTTCCTGGCTACTCCACTCCAGTACTGCGCTAGGTGCCACAAACGCAGCGTCACTTTAATGTAGAGGTAGGTGCTACAAACATAACTTGTACTGATTAAACATCTCTGATATTTCTATTTGAAGGAGTCCGTACCACTATTTAAGTCAGGCAAATGACTAATACTACTACATTAGACGTAAAGTTTTGCACGGTCTTACTGAGTAAATCTGGTGCCCACGCCGGACTTTTAATTCCATATGAGATACTCTCAAATTATATAACATAATCACACACGCATAGATTTCACATGATCATACAAACTCCTCGCCGCTACAGAAAAACCTTAAAGTTATGTGAGAATTGAGGGAATTTTATATTACATGCCTGATGGTGAAAGGGCTCTTTCGGAGGCTAAACCTAAACTTTATGTCTTTTCCTAATTATCCATTTTTTTTAAAAATACATGCTCGGCTAATATTGAATCCATATGGCTCTAACATTATCTTAAAGTCCCTGTCACAAGCAACGACAATCCACTATGTACGCATGTACGTAGAAGACACTACACATGCGACGCCATATACTCATCTTCAACTGTAGGTTTATTTTTGCCCTAGAGTGCAACTTTCTTCTCAAGAAGAAGGGGGCTTCACTCGCGATGACAGAGTGCACTGGTACTGCTCCATGAAACTGAGGCTAATTAGCTCACAGAAAATGTACATGACAATTAGCAACGATGCAAGAACTAACATTTACCAAGACAAGCAACGTGATAAATAATGACTGAGCTTATCAACTGCATGAGAAACAATCAACATGCATTCACAGTTAAATCTTACGATGAAGTAGTAAATACGTGACAAACGATGTTTGGTTCCTGAAGCCGACAAAGGACAAGGATAATCAAAGAGGAACACTGAATCTAGGATATTAATTTTGTACGCCATTAAATGGTACCAATTAACAGTACTGGTTACCTAAAATTGTTATATACGGCATTGATGAGATGCCAACTGTTATCTAACACTAGTATTTGGTGCATGCACGAGCAAGAGGAGCAAATTTAGATCCTTAGTGCATGTCCCCTCATTTTACCGTGTACAGTAGCGAGATTCACCAGCCAAGCAAACACAAAAAATGGTCGGATCTAAAAGAGCTACGCAGAAAAAATAATAATCAAAATGGTATTAGTCCTACATCTTTTAAAATTAGGGTTGACAGTCTTAACATACGATCACGTACAAGCTCTCTTCTCACAAATACACGCGTGCACACACACATATTTAGAGGCTGTTTAGTTTGCTGCAAGTGTAAAACCCATTTACAGCAAAATAGATTGGAAGAGTTTAGTTGAACATGATACTTCAAATTGATTTCGCAGGCCTATTTATAGCAGTGTGGGGGGTATAAAATTGGCTTTTCTCCAACTTCAAGTGTCGGTTACAAGATTTATTTTGTTGCGTGTTAGAGATGGCCCTTCATCTCCTCACTTGGAGGCAACTAAACAGACCCTTAGTGATATAGAAGAATATTTTCTTGGTATATATAACTTTTAGTGCGGAAATATAAAGAGACAAGATTAGATGTCAGTAAATTAACTAATAAATAGCGTGTTCTGAGTTTAATTTGATCATTAAGAATTAATTCAGTTCACTATCATGATCTTAGCTCAAATCATGCTAATTGGTAACACGGACTTGAGTTTTGTTAGACATATACAATCACCTAAAATTTTTTGAATACATGATATTCATCAAAAGCGAAATTTATTTTCAGGGTGCATTCACAAAATTGCTCTCTAAAAGGGCGTTTTTATTATGTTACTTCTAGTGTTGCAAATTCTAGAGATTAATGTTCAATCTATATTAATTTTAAGACTTCGCTACTCATTTTTGATTGGAAAAAAATTATGTATGCATACACTTCATCATTTTCTTTTAAACTAGTATTTGAAAACTTTAATTTGTTCTAAAACATAGTCTGTTTGGTTTATCGTAATTAGCCGTAATTCATAAGTCATAATTGATTCACTTTTTCACGGTTGTAAATGAGTTACATGCATGTAAGTTTTACGGTGTTTGGTTCGTAATGTAAAGTTGTAAGTGAGAAAGTGTATTGTGTTTTACGGTGTTTGGTTGTCGTAACGTGTAAGTTACAAGTGAAAAATTGATCACAAATTAACTATTTGGTGATTTAAAAAATTTAAATGTTGCAAATAAATACTAAAAATACAAAAAACTAAAAAAATTAATATTAATATAAAAAATAATATAAATTTGCATGATCACAAAATTAGCTGTACGTGGGTTGTAAGTAAGTGATAATTGTGTTGCAAGTGAGTAATAATTGAGTTGTGTAAGTCTTTTACGAATTACGGTTCAAACAAACACCATACTTGTGAACTGTAAGCCATTTACGACATTTTACAACCTTTTACGTAAAACATACAACCCTAACTGCACACATAAGTATAGAAAATATGGCACCAAATATATTTTCTATACGTAGCATCATAATGTACATGTACCAAAAATATACACATGTATTTTCACTATCAAAGAATCCAAAGTTGAAGATAAAATTAGTGGTGGGACACCAAGGCATGTGAGTGAACCAGAGGGGCCAGAGGAATCTATTGAAGCTAGCCTCTTCCCAAGACTTCCTCTTCTTGTGTGCCATAAAAGTTTGTCAAAAAAAATCAAAAGGAAAAATTAGGAAACACAAACAAGAAAGTTTTAAAAAAATAGGAAAGAGAGACTACAGAGGCACAGAGGTGCCTTGCCCGTCATCCTCCCCTCTATAAGAAGCCCTCAAACCCCTTCTCTCCTCTCATGGAGGGGTAGCGTGATTTTATCTATAGATTTTATTTTTTTAATGAAAATAGTGTTTTCTTTCTCTTGTTTTTGGGTTTATGAAGGAGAGCTCCTTGAAGTCCAAACTAGGGTCTTGAAGGGGTGAATTGAGCTGCTTGTTCATGGATTCCACTGCCCTATTCCCGTTTGATTCCACACACCTATAAAAAAGGGGGCAAGAAAGAAAAGGAAAAAAGAAGAACAAGAAGAGAGTTTATGGGGATAGGTTTGTGGCTTGCATGACTAAGGAGCTGCATTGACCTTTTCTTACTCTTCTTTGGATTGAAGGGAGCTCTACATCTAAACCCTTTTCAAAAAAAATTTCCCTAAATTTTTCTGTTGATTTTTTTAGTAATTTTGTTTTTTTTTTTTTTAGATGAAAGTAGTGGTGGTTGTGTTGTAGCTTTCAGTTTAGTTACTGTTTTCTACTGTTGGTGGTGGTTTTGCTTTATTCCAGTCTGCTATCATCCTTCGAGTCCTTTTTTTGGACTAACTGTTTATATTTTGTGGTGCTTGCTAGATCTCTATAGATTCTTGAATATCTGTGATATGGTCTTATTGTTAACCCATTGTCAGATTATTTTTCATGTATGAGTGAAAAATCCTATTTGAAGGTCTGTATGCCATAAATCTTTTGATGTTGGTGAGTTTTTTCCCTTGCTGTCTTCTTTAATTTATATTGGATCCACATTTTATGTTTAGTCTTTTTCCCTTCTAGGCTTCTAGGGTTTGGTTTGTAGTTAAACCAAATTGCTTATCGAAAAAAATAATGCCTAGGGTTTGCGTGGTTAGGGTTCATAGTTTAATTTTTCAGTTTTTGCTGTTGTTTAACATACTCAAGTTTCTCTTCTGTAATAATTAATCAATAAAAAGTTATTACCAGGAGATAATAATCATTTACTATTGTTGTAAAATATTTATGATATTTGCTCATTTTTATCTCGTAGTTAGGGATGGAATATTTGGTGCTTTTGTGTTTATTCTTTATGTCAAGTATGTGATTAGATTTTTATCAGAAAGTTACTCTAAATCAGTTTTAGGGTACAGCTTTCTGTAGGCCAAATCTTTGTTTATATTTGAATGCTTGTTATTTTCAGTTCAAGTTCTGAATCTAGGAACTTTGCCCCAAGATCAGAAAGTTACTCTAAATCAGTTTAGGGTACAGCTTTTTGTAGGCCAAATCTTTGAACTTTGCCCCAAGATTGTTCCAATTGTAAAAGCATTGATTGTGGTAAAATTTGATTTCTCAATCACATTAAGCTATTTGCATGCCATAACAACCAAGTCTTGTAATTCTTTCAAGCTCTAATGAGTTGTTGTGAGAATCAAACATAACTTGATGTTGGAGATTTTGTTTATGGTGTTTTAAGTAAAGCTTTGTTTGTGGAGTTGGTTGCGTTGCTATTGAATAACACGCGAGTCAGTTCTCTTGTTAGCAATTGATGTTGTTGGGTGTCAGTCTAACAACTCTTAAAATCAAAGAGCTATATTTATTATATTTGATGAGAAATTTTTATTATTAATATGTTTTTTTTTTAATTTTAATGGTTATTAGACTGATATTTGATTGACATCAAAAGTTAAGCAGGGGGTTGATTCATGTATCATTTGTTGGCAATGTTTTCAATTGACTTTACAAATAGAGTTTTACTTTGAATACAGTAAAACAAATTATTTGCTCCCAAAGAAACTGGGATGGATCCTCAAGATTTTGAAGAATGGAATGAAATTGAATGTCTTTGTTACAAAGGACAAGGTGAAACCAAAGTGGGTTCCCCTCTTCATTCCTCTATGGGAGGAGATTGAGATTTTGTTAAGCTTGATGTTGTAATTTGTAATTTGTATCTTTATATGTATTCAAAGAAGAGAGCAATGTATTTTCCTCGTGCAAGCTGATGTATTTTTTCATCTTTATGAACAGTCTACATTTATTAAGATGCCTAGTTTGCATGAAATCCAATTGTTGAAGAAGGGAGCTGTGTGATTTTGATGGGGAGTAGATTGCTTCTTCCTACGTTTGCATCATTTGTGTAGATCTGTGTCTTCAGAAAACAACAACCAACCATAAAAGTACATTTACTATGGTTCTATTTTGCTAATGATTTCCTCAAAAAATAATATAAAGACCATCATTTTGTGACATTGATGGGTGTATGTCCTTCATATTCAAATACTTGGCAGGCTATTTGGTGAAGGAATTTATGTGTACAAAATTTGCCCAAGTGTTAATTGGTTGATAAATGCTGCTTGAAGTAGTACTATCAGAAACACTAAATGCAGTAATTACTGTTTTGTTTGTTTGAGTACGCTCATAATGGATTGCACTGGACATGAGGTTACTCTTAGATCTCAGTTTTTGGTTTTTTAGTCTAAGATGACTACAGTAGAATGAATGATTTATTGATTTTCTTATTCACCACATCTTTATAGATGGGTCTTATAAAAGGACCTTTGTTGTTGGGAAAACAAGTTTTCTAAACAATTTGAGAAAACTGACAGCGGAGTTCACTTGATTGGGTTTTTTCTCTGAATTACTTTTGATGGGTCTGAAGACTGTTATTTATTTGTTTTTAACTCGTTTTGTGGTGAAAGCTAAATTGAGATTTCGCTGTCGTTTTGACGATATCAATGCTTTTTTTTTTTGTGTGTGTTTTGAATTTTTTTCGAACAAATGTGATTTTAAAAAGATAAAGAAAACTGATAGTGAAACTTAAAAAAGAAAAACTCATTTTTTCTAGTACAATGCTAGCACTTGATTTGTACAGTTTTGAGTTTTAGATTTATCTAAGAAAGTGTGGTTTTTCTTCTCTGGATTCCTTTTTGAAGTTTTCATGAGAGGGAGACCATTGTTGATCAATCTTTGCATGATTTTTGCAATTAAAAGTTGATTTATATTTATAGAAGTGGAATTCTCATATTTTCCTATCCTTTTCTGAAATTGCCAGCAAGTCGATTAAAATTAAGTCTGAAAGTACTTCCACATATAAATTGTAACTCGAGCTTGAATTCGCATTGAATCGAGGCATACTGATGCCTTTAATTTGTTCTATCCTCCAATTATTTCTGCACTGCTCTCAGTATTTGAGCAATTGACGTACTTTTCAATATTCGCTGAAAATTGAGTTACATAGACACTTTTTTTTTTTTTTTTTTTTAATGTCTGGAGATCCTTTTAGAACACAAATTTCTTCGGGCTTCAACTCTATTATAACATCTAAGCTCATTTTATTATAAATTTTAAATTTTTCGTCCTCTCAGAATGGATCTTTCCCCATTCAGAAGAGGATTAAAGCATAGATTTGTAGCTATTAGTGTTTTATTTAAAAATCATGGATTTAGTTTTATGAACTACTACAACTTTGATTTAAGAAAATAATCAAAACTGATAAGTGCAGCGAGGAGGTTTTCTCTCGTGATTCATGTATAAAATTTTTCTGTCTGTACGTCTTCGCCTTCACCGAGAGAGAGCGAGACGGAGCCGCCCGTCGCTTTTAACACCTTTGTCGTTCTTTCACAGCCCATATGAACACTGTCCTATCTTGAATCTCTCACTCCCTCTGATCTCTCTCACCCGACCCTATCCTTCTTCTTCCCCCTTGTTCTTCTTCCTCCTTCCCCTCCTCCACCTTCTTCCTCCTCCTCATCCTTCCAGAGGCCTCACCCTTGTAAGGTCTCGATCCCACGGGTACGAAAGCGTTACTGTGACGTATATACGCAACGAGGAAATTTTCTCACATATATATGTTAAGTATCAGTACAGGTAAGAGCCATAGTACGTAAGCATAATGATAATATACATTCTAACAGAAAAGTATAAGTACACAATTCATCACAGGGTGAAATCCAACATAATAAGAATATTACATCAAAAAAACGTAGAGTATGATTACAAAGCATGAAATGACTGGAAGATATTCACGGACTACGAAAGAAAATCTCGCGAGCCGATCAAAGAAGACAGGTAAGGAATGAGCTACGGCTGATCCGATGCTTCTCGAAGAAGTCCAATGTTTCCACAGAAGGATTCCCACCACGCTTCCGCTGCCCCTCTGATCAACTACAGAATGACACCATAGTTCAGGCTCCTAGATCTGGACATGAAGGTTTAGGGTTATCAGAAAGCAACCCAATGAATACGTAAGCTAAAGCCAGTTGGCGTGCTCAGGCAGTCACACGTGTACATGATCAAGTGATGTGATTCAGGCATAGAGGTACAAACGATGACTAGTAACATAAATGGAAATAAGAGTATCAGTAGTAAATCCGAAATCAAGTAACTACATGTGTATCGATAAATCTGAATCAGAAAACATGCATTGAAAATAGTGTCGAGAGCATAAATACACATAAACGTGCAATGTCGGTACAAGTCAGTAAACAAGAGATCAAAATATCCTGTGTAATAATCTAAAAATCACATATAGAAAACAGAATGTCCAACTCAGTCATACAACATGAATTGTTGAATTATAATAATAAGGCAATTCAAGTGCATAGGTAAATTAGTGTGTTGCATTTAAGTTATCTAATAATAATCATCAGTATCATTGTTATTCTTGTTCCTTTCTCATCGGTGTCCCACAACACCGATAGTTCACGCTGGAGCCTGCACTTCCAGTAAAACTCATCTGAACTCCGATATGCATGTATCATAATTCGAAATAGGGGAGAGATCAAATAACATACGCTCATAGCGTTATTATTATACAGAGGGTGTGTGTTAATATGCACCGAGAATGCTTATCAAGCTAACACCAGGCGGCACAAACAGGAGAAAGGATTATTTTTGTTGGAGAATAGATTCAGGAGGTAGCCCCACTGAATCAAGAGGTGGCCCCCACCACATGGATGGTGTGGCACTTTGTTCGTGTGGCACTTTACTCTGTGTGGGGAATGGATTCTAGAGGTGGCCCCTACGACGTGTGTGGCGTGACACTTTGCTCCGTGTGACACTTAATTCCATTTTGGATCCGTCGGACGCTAGGATGATTGTGGGATACATCCTTGTCATTCCGACACCCAGCGACATACTCCGCCGGACGCCGGTATGACCGTACTATTGAAAAGAATAACAGTACTAAGGACATGAGTACATGAGATACAAGAGTTCAGGAATTCAGGAGTACAGGAGTTCAAGAGTACTAGATGTCCGGTAGCAGTATAATAATCATGTCAAACCTCCGTAAAAAGTGATAATCATGAATAGACAATGTAATACAAGTGTCAGGTGTAATAATATCTAGTCAGGCGTCATAACATCGATCAAGTGTATCAGTACCAAGTGATAGCATAGCATGTGCCAAGTATCAAGTGATGGCATGTCAATTGTCAGGTGTAAGATAAAAAGTGCCAGGTATCAGGTGTCAGGTATCAGGTGTCAGATATCAAGTGTCAGGTAATTAATATATCGGTGTCAGGTAAGTTGAATACAGGGTCACAACATCATATGTCAGATAATCATCTGGTCATGTAACGTGATACATGAGGATAATATAGTTATTCCAACTATTCACAAGCATGTCTATAAAAATAATAAATTAATCTATTAATTAGTTATGCGAAGCCGAGCGAAGTTGAAGCGTATCTGGGCATGTCTAATACAAGTATAATACCGATTCAATGAGTTACAATAACGACCAATAGTATTCGTAAAGCATGTTATTATTAGAAAATCACTCGCATATCATATATCAACTCGCATAACGATGCATCATGTATTAAAAGGTATAATAGCATTCACCCAGCATGTAACAATAGTAGAAAATACTCACCCAATGCAAAATATAGTTTTGTTCAAATACTAAAAAGGAGTACTCCTATCCCAGAAAAGGTACTCGCCTAAATCTTCGAAAAACAGCGTAAAATCCCAGAACACCAGAAACACGAGCATAAGTCGCCATTCATAGATATAAATATTAATATTTTTTGGAGAGAGAATATGAGAGAGGAGAGAGAAATAACGTGTGAGATAGTGAGAATCAGATCCAGACCCAGATCAGAGAGAGGGGGAGAGAGATGTGGAAAAGTGAGAGAGAGAGAGAGAGAGAGAGAGAGAGAGAGGAGAGGAGAGAGAAGTGTGTGTGCTGAAAGGTTATAAAAGGAAAGAAAAGAGAGAAAGAAAACAGAGAAGGAAGGAAAGAAAGAAGAGAAAAGAAAAGAAGGAGAAGGGGAGGGGGTTTTGGCACCGGCACCAAGGCGGTGGCCGGCGCGCGGCGGGGATGGGCGGCGCCCCTGGGCAGAGGGAGGGGGATGGTTGTTGATGTTGTTGTTGTGGCTGTTGTTATTGTTGTTGGTGGTGGGGTTTATGGTGGTGGTGATTGATGGTTGGAGGAGGAGGTGGAGATGGTGGTTGGGTGTTGAAGTGGAGGAGGTGGTAATGGGTTTGTGGGTGGTGATGGAGTGGTGGTTGATTTGAGGATGAAGATGGAGTTGAAAATGGCTGAAATTGAAGAAGGAGATGATGGTGTTGCTAAAAGGAAGGTGAGAGAATGTTTGGGGGAGGAGATGGCACCGACGCTCTGGTGGTGGAGCAGGGGCGGCGGCGGCCCAAGAAAGAGGTGGAGTTGGTTAGGAGTGGTGGGAGAGAGAAATTGAGAGATTAGAGGAGATGGAGAGAAAGAGAGAGAGAGAGAGAAAGGGAGAGGAAAAGAGAGAGAGAAGAGGGAGAATATGGTGGAGGGGGGGTTGGGATGTTGCTATTGCTGTTGACATGGCAGGGATGGGGGAGGCAGGGAGCAGGTTGGGGAGAAATAAAAGGGAAGAAAGAGAAAAGAAAAGAGAAAAGAGAAAAAGAAAAAGAAAAAGAAAAAGAAAGAAAAGAAAAGGAAGGAAAAGAAAAAGAAAATGAGAAAAATAAGAAAATAAATAAATTATTAAATAATAAATTTAATAGAGTAAAATGGGAGATTAAATAGATGAGTGGAGAAGGAAAAAAACAAGGAAAAAAAGAAGGAAAAAAATAATATTATTAATTAAATCGGGTAAAAATTAACTGTTTCAGAAACGCTCTAAAAAATTCTCAAAAATAGAAAATATTATTTTAAGATGCCTGATGAAATCATATTCGAGAAATTCAATTTGGTTCAAATTAAAAATCCTGGAATTCACCAATGATACCAGTCGACGCCAAAATTAGTCAAATTTTGATAAATTCAGAAAAATCTAAAAAAATGCATTTAGATAGAAAATGAGATTTTAAGAAGTAATGTGAAAGCCGTTTCTAGAAATTCAGCTCCGTTCAAAATTTAAAAATTCGGGAATCGGTCGGCGAATCGATCGATACCGGTTTTGAAGATTTTGCAAAATAATTCTGAAAAAATCTAGAAAATCATGAAAAATCTAAAATAGTGAAAAGTGATGTTTGAAACTAAGATCGATCAAATCAGACTATCAGACAGGTCAAATCAGACAGTGTACGCGCCAGAAAATTTGGTGGTCGGAGAAAGTGGTTTTAGCTGTAAAAGATTTCCTTGATTCAAGCGAAACGATACAACCAAAAGAACTACTCTTCCCTCTTTTCCAGTTACAAGGGAGGGAGGATGTCTGAATCTTCCCTTTGTTTAAGGCTGGGTTCTTCGTGTGGCGATGGAGAGTGAATCTTGTTCTCCGTTGACCAGATGACCGTCCTGGACCGTCGGGGGTCTTCTCTTCGGTCGGTAGAAAGAGTAACTCAGCTCAGTCTACCAAAACTCTCAAAGAGGAGGTAGGCGAAGAGCGGCTAGTACTCAGTAAGCTCGCTGAAGAGTCTCCTCCCTCTGTCTGTTGTTGAAGTCGTGCTTCCCTCTTGATGATCCTCTTGCCTGGATTCGATCGATCTTGACGATGCCTTGACCTTCTTAATTCTCCACCTTTCCAAAGCTTCGATCTTATCAAAACCTCTTTTTTTTTTTTCATAGCAAACAAGGCTATTTATAGGGGTCTCAGGGGGTGAAGGTGCCTCCTGAAAACGCTCCCGAATGAGGGGCCACTACCCGCTACATGCGCGGTGACTGGCCCGCAATCAGGGCAGTTGCAACTGAGACGTGGCATTGAGCCAAACGCGCCTTGAAGTTTGAGACGCGGGCGTCGAGCCAAACGCGCCTTAAAGCTGAGAGACGCGGGCTTCGGGCCTTCACGTCTGGATGCTGAGGCGCGGGCGCGGGCCGACGCGCCTTGATGCTGAGACGCGGGCTTTGGGCCGACGCGTCTGGACGTTGAGACGCGGGTGTAGAGCCAACGCGTCTTAATGCTGAGACGCGAGCATCGATTCCTCGCGTCTAGAGCTTGAGACTCTGCTTCCTTAATGGCTGGTCTGTTAGTCATTTTTAGACAGCCTACAGAACCCCCTCCAAAGTTTCTGATATTCCGCAGTTGAATGGGACGGATTTCGGAATACTTTGGATCTTAGCCGTGTTCGCGTTTATGACTGGACTGTTGATGCTTCGGGCTTGATCTTATCTGGAATTGGTCTTCGTGAGTGTACTGTTGAACTCTTTGAAGCCGTCAGAGTTGATCGTGTTGAGTGTCTAGATACACAGTCTAGACCTCCCGATTGCTTTTAGTCTGTCACGGGTGCGCTTTTGGCCGGGAGTGGTTGGTTGTCTGTTTGCGTCAGTGTACTGTTGAACTGACTTTGCAGAAGCAGGAGACTGGACGCAGGTTCCTTTTTGAAAAAGCAGAGACTGCTTAAAGACGCGACTTCTTAGCGAGACGCGATGTTTGGCCGTTTGAGGGACGCGGACTTTGGAGAGACGCATCTCTTGAAATGCAGACGCGATTTTCTGGATGCATTTATGATGATGCTGACGGGGCATGTCCACCGAAGAGCTGCGTACTTTGGGGCGCGCGCCTGTGCCATGTCATGATTACGCCGCTAGCTGGCCTGGGGAAACGGCGAGATTTCGCCTTTTGGCGCGCGGATCCCCCGGTTCATTAAATGAACTGCTCCACGTGTCAACTTCTGACTTGTGGCGGGGTCGCGACGCATGATCTTCCCTGTTCAAATAATGATTTGGCTCCACGCGTCAGGCAGCGATTCGCTGCAGCGTTTATTGGGCCAAACGCTGCGTATCTTCGCGAATCTCCGTGCCTATAAAAGGCAACAGTTGGAGAGATGTATCTTCTTCTCCGAACGAACGCATTCTCTGAGAAAAAGAACTTCCTTCTCTGTTCAACTATTCATCTCCTCGCTCGGATTTCTTGATCTTCAATGGCTCCAAGACGAAACCGACTGCATCGACCTCAAGGGCGACCGTCGCCGAGGCTGAGAGAGATGCTTCCTCTGCGCAGGAGGGTGTTTTCCGAGGTAAAAATGCACTTTCGGTGTGGGTTCCGCCATTAAAACATGTTCATAGAACCCTAAGGACCTTTAACACAAGATCGTGTTTGATTCTCGGACGCTGTCCTTGAGATGATAACCGGAGCGCGGGCCTGATGATCCGACGCTGGTGAACTCTGCACTCTGGGTCCTTCACTTAGAATATTCTAATTGTGAAGGTCTCTGGACGCGATTTGCAGAACGCGGATTTGATCCATGCGTTCTGTGCCGCGTTTTGTGCCATCAGGCGCTGGCGTCTGAGTCCAAGCACTTTGAAATTTCACAAGTCTTGGTTTGCAGAACGCGGATTTGATCCTTGCGTTCTGTGTCTTCAACTGCCGATTTTGTAGAATCTGGCGTTTGAGTCCAAGTACTTAGAGTTTTCATAAGTCTTGGTTTGCAGAACGCAGCTTTGCAGGTCTGGACGCGGATTCGAAAAATTCCTGCGTCCAGTATCTCTTCTGCGTTTTGGTGCAAGTTCGCAGGTCTGGACGCGGATGATAACTCCTGCGTCCAATGTCTCGGCTGCGTTTTGAATTATGAACACTTAGCGTCTTCCCTTATTTTTGGCAAAGTATCTGACCAAGTGTCTTTTTCTTTTGCAGTGCCGCATGTTTCAGGTTCACTCGCCAAGATGCACCACTTTGGACGCGTGGGTGGTGCCGACCGGGGCTTGACCTTTGTGCAAAGAATGAGTGTCCCCGTGACTGCTGACCAGTTGCTGGATCGCAGGCTCTCTAATGTTAACAGGAGAACCTTTCGGGCACTTATGACCGATGCCGCGCTCAAAACGGACGACGGTGTCAGGTTGGAGAAGCCTGCCTTCTTCTTTGGGGATCATATCTATGATGATGGCCGTCGTGTGTCTGAGGGGACCTATAAATGGCTCCGTGAGATAAAGGGCGGAAGATTTTTTTCAGACATGGAGAGGATGTTCCCGATGTCCTACTTTCAACACATGTCTGTCCCCCGAAAGATGGAATGGGACATTTCCCAGTATATCCCTGAGATCGCCCTTGGTGACTTTGGCCTCCAAAAGGTAGACCGCCATGATAGTCATGACGGGTCAGTTGTCGGACTGTTCCCTGCGTCGTCCAAGCCTGAAATCCCAATTGGAGAGATCCCGGAGCTTGCTACCACCTTCCTCAATTCCTTCATAGAAGCAGGGGGTGACTATCCTGTCGACTTCCGTGCGTATGGATGGGTCCATTCTCCAGGGAACTACTGGTGGGGCAGGATGGTGGGTTTTGTCCTTACCAATCTTGAGGGGCCGCTGAAGCGTGTGGGGCTGTACCCAGCAGTCAGGGCCGTGCAGTGGGGCGTCCCGATGAGTTCTCATAACTTCTTTGGGATTCTGGAGCGCTACAATCCTCGGACGGGGACATTCTTTACTCCGGTCGGAGAGATGGGCCTTGCCCTACACGAGTTGTATGAGGTCTCCGGGTTGTCGTCAGGGGATATTCCTTACGAGGAATTTGTCCCAACCACCAGGGAGCTGCGCCTTTTGAAAAAGAATCTCCTCAAGTGTATGAGACCTACTGGGAGGTGATGTGCCATTTCTACATCTGCGGTCAGACAACTGCCTGGAGGTCAGGAGGCGTCAAGCAACTATCCTGGGCTGATTATCTGTTTAATAATGTCAGCAATAAGGATCTCCCAGTAATCCGACTAGCTCCTAGTTCTGGTGGGGAAGTTGAAGACAGGATCGACGCAGCTTCTGACAAGTTCTACACCACGGAGTCGAACGAGGACGGCTTCGACCCTGACTTGGTCTTTGAGAGCTTTCACCATCAAGCCCGGACCCCTATTTCTGATCAGGCGCTGTTGGCGGGCTTCCTGATGTTGTGGCTGAAGAGGTGTGTGGTGCCCACGCTACCACATGAAGTTATTGTGGCAGATGTGGTGTACCCGGCGGTACTCTTGGCTCATGGCCACCCCATAACCCTTCTTCCCGCCGTGGTGGCTGGTATTCAAAGCGGGCTGCGGGTGTTGACCAAGAGCTTCTGCGAACCCCCAAAGACTGCTAATTCTCGTGGGGAGCCGTATACCGACTCAGAGGGGAACCCGACGGTGAGGCACCCCAACCCGTGGATTGAGCTGCCTTACACGTACCTCATGGCTTGGTACGTGATGCATTGCCCATCTCTAATGACGGCGGCGCGTGGGAGCGTGGATCATATCCCATTTGTGCAGCGGCTGGAACGTTCGGAGTGGCATGACACCTACCTGTATTACATTAGGAAGCGTCTTTCCTGTGCACGAACTTATCAGCTTAACCGTTGTTTTCCAGAGGTTCAAGGTGCCGCCCCCGGGGAGCTGTTCACGGATGTCGCTGGGCGGGATGACTTCTCGCAATTGCCTGCTGGAGCCTTCTGGTGGTTGATCAATATACGACCAGGATATGTGCTGTTTCGCCAAGGAACTTCCTGCACTATCGAACCGTATATGCCAAGTCGTTTTGCCCGACAATTTGGCTATGATCAGCTTTACGTCGGGAATCCCAATGCTCAACTTGCCTTTGACGGGAACCTGTTCGAAGGCGCTCGGGCTTGGTATTACAGTGTGGCCGGAGGGACGGGAGCAACGTTCCATCTACCCGACGAGGCGCCTAAGTGCCGTATGAGCTTCAGCTTCTGTATTTGGTACTCCCAAGTCGGCCAGACGCCAGATCTTATTCCGGAGTCTTCATGTCTTGAGAGTATCAATGCCAGTCTCGAGGAGAGGTCTGAATCCAGTAAACGTACTAAAACTCCTCGACCAGTACCTGAAAGCTCAGAGGGAGGTCGAGAAACGATCGAGGAGGGAGCCCCCAGTAGTGAGGGCGGCACCGCGACCGGCAAGGGCAAAGCCGCAAGCGACGAGGGCGGAGCCACCATCAATGAGAGTGGAGCCGCGACCGGCAAGGAGGTCGAAGCAATTGGCGAGGAAGCGTCGTCGACGCTCTGCTTCTGTAGTTGACCCTGCCCCAAAGAAGGCTCGGAGGGACTTAACGGCTGAAGTCTCTCAGTCCAGAGCTATCTCTGCTGGAGTTGAGGTTCCTCCTGAAGGTGTCCCTGTTAGAGTTGAGGAACCGCTGGAAGATGAAGATTTTCAAGTTTGGTCCGTGCTCCTAGGTCAATGCAGCAAGACCGTGGAGGAAGGGGAGCTTGTTGAGCGACCCCTTATTGCTGGTGATGCTGAGTCACCGGAGGTTGACATAATGGGCGAAGAGGATGTCGAGATTCCAGGAATCTCAACTCAGCCCGAATTTCCTTCTGCTTCAGAAGGGAGAGACGAGGTACAGCAGCCGGGGTCTCCTAGCGTCTTTATTTCCAATCCGGGCAGTCGACCCTAGTCCTACCACTGGGGTGATTGGGGTAAGGCTCCTGTTGCAGAGCTTCCTCGTGTGGCGCTATCGTCTTCTTCGTCATCGGGAGAAAGTGACTTTGAAGATGAAGTCGACCATGGCGATGAACCGCTCTTCCTGATCAGAGCAAATTCTTCCACATCTCGGAGGAGAAAATATACGGGGGTGAATCATCGACTGCGTTACCGCTGGCGATAATCCTGCTGAAGGTATAACTTCCTCGCATGTCGATGCGATGGAAACAGAGTGACCCAGCCCAAGGGGATTGAGGCTTCGGCCGCTGAGATAACCTCGGAGGGGGTAGCTGTTGAAGTTGGGGAGCCTTCCCCTTTGCCAGGAGGGAAACAACCATTGAGGCTGAGGAGGCTCTCACTCCGCCGGTGGAGAAGGCTACTGCTGAAGCTGGGGAGACTCCCATTCTACAGGACTCGACGCCTCTGGACCTCGAACCTAGTAAGGCAGCTCTGACTGAGGGGGCTCAGGTGGGGAGTCCGATGATCGGCACCCCTCCAGAAGGCCACACAGCTCAATCCTCGGTGGAAGTTTCTGAAGAGGTTGTGCTTACAACTCCTTCCTTGGTCGTGGAAGCTCCTGCAGAGGCAGCGCTCCAGGAAGCGCCAGTGGGTAGTCTTGCTCTTGCTACATCGACGGCCGGCACGGCTCTTGTGCGAGAAGACCCGCCCTATATCCCTCATCCCGTGACAGAAAAAGGGTCGGAAGCTTCTTAGGTGGTGAAGACATGGGGGAGCTGGCACGTCAGATGGTGCAACAATTCTTCACCTCGATGGGATCATGTATTGATCTCATCTTCCGTGGACACAGCACCTTCCAGTTCGCCCAGAGGCTTCTTGAAAATATGGCCATGAGCGTCGAATTGGCGGGAGGCCCTTCACTTGCCAGGGCATGCCTGCGGGTGGTAGAGCAACTTGGAGATAACCTGCGGGAGCTGGAATCTTGGAAGATGCTGGCTCTTTTGATGAAGCCCAGGCCACCTTGACTAGGCTCCTAGCTGATCAGGAACGGGGAGAGCGACAGGAGGCGGAGGCACAGATCGCTGCCGAGGTCCGTGACCTTGAATATTCCAAGGCTGAATTTCAAAAATTAGCCGGAGATTCGAGGGAATCTGAGCTTAGTGTGCAGAGCACGGAGCAAGTCATCCTCAGAACTCGGGACATTATCGCAAGGCGGAAGCTGTTCTTGCGCTAAATGAGGAGAAACTTGTCTCCCTCAAAAAGGAGCTTGAGGAGCAACGGGCTGCTACGGCGCGAGCTGAAGAGAGTCTATCTCTACAATCTTTCAGGGTGGAATCTCTGCGGATGCAGCTGGCTGCCAGAAGTTTCTTATCTGAGGCGGAGCTGCGGGACCGGGCTATCATGGAGGCTGAGAGGACGCGCCAGCATGAGATTCACCGCCTTAGGGAACAAATCCGTTCCTTGGCGAACCAGGACATTTAGCTTCTTTTCTTCTTCTTTTTTTTTGTAAAGAAAAGGGACACTCTATTTATTAAGAGTGTTTGTATCCACTTCTATCATTTCTTGATATAATAGAAGTTTTCTTTAGAGCTTTTGTCCCAATTTCTTTGTCCTGTTGTGGATGAGTCCAACTCTTGATCACTAGTCGTGATTACTGAACTTAGGTAGGACTAAGTTCTTTTAATGAGACACGGTCTTGGCGAGACGCGGCATTAATCCCATAGAAATGAGACGTGGCATCAATCTATGGGGACTTTAGATTTCACCAAGTCTTTTTGACGAGACGCAGCGGCGATCACAGAGTGGGACGCGGTCGTCAGTCTACCGGAACTTAGATTTTACTAAGTCCTTTTACTGAGACGCAGCGTCAATCATAAAGTGAGACGCGGTCATCATTTCATAAGAACTTAGATTCTACTAAGTCCTTTTGATGAGACGCGGCGTCAATCACAAATCGGAACGCGGTCTCCTTGATGAGATGCGGCGTCAATCAAAAGATGAGACGCGGCATTGATCCGTAAAGTAAGACGCGGCTGTCAGTCCCGGGTGAGACGCAGCGTCAATCACAAGGGTGAGACGCAGCTCTGAATAACGCAAATCTGTCTTGCGCGGATCGGGCAGACGCAAGAGATGCAGCTTGTCTGCTGAAGGGACGCGGCTTTCCCATCTGCGTCTAATGTGATCTGACTCAAAAGATTTTAGGAGATCTTTGCTCGTCAGGTCTCCACTGTCGATTGGGATTCCGAGTCATCCGTTGATCCCAAAGCAGGTATCCACGCGTCAACTCCTCATTGGACTCAGGAGTTACTGCCCTTAAATGCAAAACCGACGCGGGCGGTTGAAAACCGGTGCTTGCGACGGTCCCAAAGCGGGTTCCACGCGTCAATCCTCCACTGGGCTTTGACAATCGTGCGTGACGGTTCCAATTAACGCCCCATTAATGGCAGTTATTAGGGCCTGCCTATAAATAGGGTGCGCTCCCCTTCTATGATCCAAGCTTGGATTATTTCTCTTTGGATTGCTCTGAGAAGTCCCACCTTCTTCAGAAAAGAGTTTCTTGATAGGGACTCCGTCTCCATGGACGAAGGTAATTCCGAGGATGAAGATGACCCAGAGCTCTCACGCTTCGGTTTGGTCTCTTCAATAAGAACCCCCTCTCGGATCATCTTGGACGCCTGCGTTTGGGTGCAGAGAGGCCAACTCTGGCCAGAGGTCTCTGCTGGTATGTCCCCCGATGATGTGTATAGCCTGAACTTCGGCATGATCATCTGAATGAAGTCCCGGTGCATTCCTCCTCTGGAATTTGTGCCAGTGACTTGATTTTCTGAATGCAGGCGCTTGACGCTGGCTTTGCCCATTGCGTTTTACTGCCTTGGCGCGTTTCAGACCTGAATCTTGCAACTCCTGTTCACCCAACAGAGAGATGGCAATTTTGGCGTTCTGAAATTCTTTGCGTCTGGTGCATTAGGCGCGGGTACAAACTGAGGCCGCGTTTGAATCCTATGCGTGGCGCAGTTTGACTTGCGTCTGTTTGACTGTGTGGGTCATTCCCGCGTCTGAAGTCTTGAATGGCTGCCGCGTTCTGTTACTCAGTTTCCTTTATAAAAATGTACTGAGTTCCAGATTTTCTGACTCTGCTTATTCTTTGCAGGTAGGCTTGCTTGTCCTTTTTCAGGTTTGCTGGGCCCCAGAAAGAATATACCGGCTGGCGAACTTGCTCCACGTTCGTTTGTGAGAGATTAAATTATGGTCCTCGTCGTTTGTGAGAGATTAAATTATATCTCTGACGAGGACCCAACCCTCGCCAAGGTCTCTTCAGATCTGGTGCAAGAGACGGATAGGCTGAAGTATCGGCGAGGGTGGTCCGGCGGTTACGGTGGCGGAAAGATCCTCTTCCTCTCCCTACTCCAGAAGTGACATCAAGGACATTCCGTTGGGTGGCCTGCTGGGAAAGGGATGGTGATGAATGCAGGACTTTCTGCTGCCGCTGGACCTAGTGAAGGGTAGCATCCTTGTGATGACTCCTAAACTTCCTCTCTCACCCCAGGAGTGACCCATGTTCGTTGGATGGTCTGCTAGGGAAAGAGACGCGCCTGAACGAAGGGTTGCAGGACCTTCTGTTGCCACGGGACCTCAAGAACACCATTGCTCTTAGCTTAATCAGCTAGGGCGCTTTCGACTTTGCGTCATTGCCATGGCGCAATCGGTTCCAATTGTGCACCTGGGATCAGATGCGGTTTCAAGGAGTGAGTACGCCTCTGAGAGAGAGAGGGACTTCTTTGTACTCCTTAAT